>CAUYQG010086046.1:0-28609 GCA_963574415.1 Tarsius wallacei
AAAACATGACAGTGGAATAGCCACAGGAGAGATATTCTCATTTCAAAAAGGGAGAAATAGGAAAAGAGGACAAGTCCCAAACAATTTTCAAATCACTCTATAAAAAAGATACCTGCACACGTATGTTTATCGCAGCATTGCTCACAATAGCAAGAACCTGGAAGCAACCATGCTGTCCATCAAAAGAGGACTGGATTAAAAAAATGTGGTACATATACACAAAGGAATACTACGCAACCATAAAAAAGAGCAAAATCATGAATTTCACAGCAACCTGGATGGAACTAGAGTCTATAATACTGAGTGACCTCTCACAGAAACAAAGATCTGAGTATCACATGTTCTCACTCATATAGTGAATCTTAAAATCCAATGTATTACTATAAGAAAATGACTGACAGTGGTGGGAAACTATGGGGGGGAGGGAGATGGGATTAACGGTAGTCAATATCTGTCTGGGGACGGGGAGACACCTCTTATCAACAAGGGTGCCTGAATGAAACGTATTTGTATACCTAACCCTTAACTGTACCCCATAATATCATAATAAAAAATATTGATTATAAAAAAAAAATAAAGCCCAACAAGACCAGTTCCACGAGAATTTCCTCTTTGGTAGCAGTGGTGCTCTCCTTTCCAGACCCACTGGGATGATGTTCTCACTTTTGCCCCCACTATGGTAGCAGCATCACCCCCAAAGTTCTGGGGAGGGGTTGCCCAACCCAGGTGGCTCTGCCCATGCTATGACTCTGCACACTGGTCATGTGGCTTCTGGTAGAAGCCCTCTGCCTTCTTGACACCTAAACAGATATTATTATCTCTAAATAGTCTTTGGAGTCCTCCTCCCCTTTTCTTGAAGGCAAGAACACATTTGCATTCTTCCTTCCCTCCGCTCCACTTTCTCTGTTTCCAATAGTTCCACTGCCAGTGCTTCTGCAGGTGTAATCTCGTCTCTGTCCTGGTTTCTGTGGAGATGACTGATTAAGTCTATGGCTCACACCCACACTCATCTACTTATCAAATGGTTGTTTCACCACACTCTTAGGCTCTTTTTTTGAATATGCTTTCTCGCTTTTTGTAATATGAAAAAGCTGAGGATTTTCCAAATGCTTAAGTTCTGGCTCCTTAGCAATTTCATCTTCAATTCAATTCTCTCTTCTTGAATCTCGCCATAAGCAGTTAGAAGGACAACACTTTGCTTAGATGTTTTCAGCTAAATATCCAATGTGATCACTTGCAAGTTCTTTTCTGAAAACAATAGATCAGAAACAATTCAGACAACCACTTTGCCACTTTATAACAAGGATAGCTTTTTCTTCTGGTTTGTGTGTGTGTGTGTGTGTGTGTGTGTGTGGTTTGGGTTTCTTTATTTATTTTTTTTTTTAGTTGGAGTCTCACTTTGTTGCCCAGGCTGGAGTGCAGTGGCATGGTCATGGCCACCCCAGCGTCAACCTGCTGGGCTCCGGCAATCCTTCCACCTCAGCCTTCCAAGTAGCCAGAACGACAGGAGCCCACTACCATGCCAGACAAATTTTCTAGATTTATTGTAGAGACAAGGTCTCACCATGTTGCCCAGGCTGATCTAAACCCTCAGGCTCAGGCAATCCTCTCGCCTCGGCCTCCCAAAGTGCTGGGATTACAGGCTTGAGCCACCGTGCCTTTCTTCAGTTTTTTTTAATGCTCCTTATTTCATCTGAGACCTCATCAGAGTGACCCTTAGCATCTATATTTCTACCATTATTCTGTACTTGATAGTTTATGTATTCTCCAAGAAGCTAAACACTTTCTCTATAGTTCTCCTTTCTTTCTGGGCCCTCACCATAATCCCCTTACAAAGTCCTTTTACAGCAATATTGGCATTTTCTAACATACACTTTAAAACTCTTCCAACCTCTACTCATTACCCAGTTCCAAAGCCAAATCCACCATTTTTAGGTATTTGTCACAGCAGCAACCCACTTTCAGCACCAATTTCTATCTCAGTCAGTTCAGGCTGTTATAACAGAATACTAGAGATGGGTGGCTTAAAGGACAGAAGTTTATTTCTCACGTTCTGAAGGTTGGAAAGTCCGAGATCACAGTGCTGGCAGATACCATGGTGAAAGCCAATTCCTGAATTGTAGACGGCCATATTCTCCTTGTATCCTCATATAGCAGAGAGGAGAGAGAGAAAAAGTGTGCCTTCTCATATAGTTTTATAAGGGCACTAATCCCAATTATGAGGGTTCCACCCTTATGACCTAATTACTTCCCAAAGACCCCACCTCCAAATACTGTCATATTAGGGATTAGGCTTTCAATAGGTGAATTGGGGGGGCTCAAATATTCTGTCCAAACATAAGTTGATGGCACTTTTATGTGAATCACAAACTATAGCCACATATTTTTATGTGGCTACAATTGTTTCCTGAAGTCTGCTCTGTGCTGTGAAATCGAAAATGCATAAAATGTAAGCTTGTTTACAGAAGCACACAGACACTTGAGTCCGGTGAGACATATGTTCAATGTTCTATAAATGCTCATGGATTGGCCATTCTGGAATCAACACTATTGATTCAATTAAAAGTGAAGGAGTTCAACTCAAGCTAGTAGATGGTCTGAACCCATCATGGTGGGTTCAATGATGAGTGACGGAATAGTACGTTGTTCTTTCTGTTCTTATGCACTGACCCTTGCTTAATCTGCATGAGGAACAGTGGTTCAGTTCTAGATAATTTTATTAATAGCTAGACTCTTGGATTTTTTTAAAGAAGAAACCACATCATTCAAATTCCAAGAAGTTTTATTACGTGCATGCTCGGAGAGCATGCAATTGATCATCTAATTGGTGGTCATTTAGGCATAAGGAGTTAGAATATCATGTTTGCTAACAAGAGTGTATGAGAAGATTCAGATCCCTGAAGAAGTATGTATTAAAATGCCTTAGAGGAACTGTAAATTCTCTGCAAATAGTCCACATTTCAACCAAGTTTGCTAGCAGAGGGGTCTGGATTCCAGTGTCCTTGTACCCTGGTAAGGTCCTAGGTTTCCATACAGACCTTGAAGATTGTGTGTGTGCGTGTGTGTGTGTGTGTGTGTGTGTGTGTGTTTCACATTTTGATGACAGAAAGATAATCAAAGCACAGAAAAAGAAGTAAAATATTTTCCCTGGAAAAAGACTGGAAGATATGTATGTGGGTGTGAGTGATCTATATGCATCTATGTGTAATTCTGAGCGTGAATGTGTGGGGGGGTGTGAATGTGTGTGCCTGTATGTGAATGTTTATTTATTCACATCTCCATGTCTGTGTGTGAATGCATGTGTGTAGGAGGGGTGTGACTGTGTGTCTGTGTGTAAGTATTTGTGTGTGTGTGTGTGTGTGTGTGTGTGTGTGTGTGTGTTTCTTCTGGCAAGCACAGCTGGGGGAGGTGGGCCAGGGATGGATGGTGCCCTCTAGAATCAGAATCCTTTGAAGACGAGGCTTCTTCCTAACAGGAACCCTTTGGACAGCCCCCTTTTGGGTGATCAGTCCCACTGTTTGGAGTTTTGACACCACACAAAAGGGACTGACTGACTGGAAGGAAAGACCGAATGGGGCCTTGATGGAACCTATAGCTGCCCTTAGGCCCAGGTCTGTGAATATCTAAAGAGTGAGCAGGAGGGAATCAGTGTCTTCTTCAGAGGACAAAGCTGATATATTTGGGAGACCTGCTGGCATTCCAAAAGTATAGGGCTTATCAGTACCTTGGGCTTGTATTCCTTTAATTTTGTTCTATTTTGTTTCTTTGCTAAGGAAAAATTGCAGTTGGGATACAACCATAGCTGGTTCTTTTAATAGAATAAAATCAAACTGTAGGACTGGTTTGTTCTACCTTTCTCTGTAGTGCACTACTAGGGGAGCCTGCTGCCTGGTGTTGACAGCCACAGTCGCGTATGTGCACACAAAGCCTCAGTGTCTGCCACGCACTCACTGCAGCCTCCCAGTTTGGCCACAAGTGGGAGTGTGGACTTCCATCTCCTCCTCCACACTGGGAGTTTCCGGAAGCCAAGAACTACATGTTGCCTACCTTTATATTCTTCGGGATACCAAGCACCACCCTTGGCAGATGATAAATAAACGTCAGTAAAATTAAATGAAATAAATGCTTTTTGGTTTAAAATAAAAGCATTGAAGTGAATACCTTTACTATTTTTCCCTCTGTGGCTGGTAAAGTTTTCTAAACAACAACAGATAGTGCAGAATTTGAATTTCTTATGATGTGAATATTCATTGACAATAACAGTTGGAACCTCCATATCCCTGTCTTCCAATCAGACCACCTCATTGGCCCCTGCTCTGGGCCAGACACAGAGGCAGGTCCTGGAGAAGACAAAGAGTCTCCAGAGGGTCTCCAAGTCCCAAGGAACTAATCCACTAACAGAAGTGACAGATCTGTGAATGCACCATTACGCTATAAGGAAACACTGGGCATGTCTGCAATGAGACTGGAAAGCACCAGTCACTACCCAGGATCTCAGCAACTTCATTTATCTGAATTCTACTCCCTCTGGGTCATGAGTAAAGACCAGGACAGTGTCAAGTTGTGAGGAAAGGTATTCCAGGCAGAGGGAAGAGTATGTGCAAAAGCATGGGTGGTAGGATTCTGCAGAACTTGTGTCCAAATGTTAATGGCTGTTGCTGGAAGGTCTTCATGCAAAGCAAGAGGAGGCCAGGCTATGAGAAGTCAGATCATGGAGGGCCATGTGCAAGGAAGGTTTTCCTGTTTCAATTGGGGTGGTTAGGAAGGGTGCAGAAGAAAGACTACAGGATAAGTTCTGACATTTTGCTAGACTATTCTAGAAGCCATGTGGGGCATGGGATTGAGAAGGACAGTACGACATCCTGGGAAGAGAAGAGGAGGACCTGACCTGAGCTGGGCAGTCACAGAAGTGGTGGGAGGGAGTTCAATACATGTTTGGCAAGGCCAGGCTGATGGGAATGGAGTACTGGGGAAGGGACATGTCCTGCCCATGGCAGGAGCCACAACAGCAGCGGCAGGAAGTGAGACCTTCACTGTGACTCAATCTGATTCACATCTCTACTAGGGCCTATTTTATTAGCTTGCCAAAAAAAAAACCCAAACAACAACAACAAAAAAGCAGATTCACTCATACACAGGATATACAGGCATGCACACAAATACACACCCTCACATACACATGTAAACACGTTAATAAAAGATAAAGAAAAGAAAAAAAACTAAGTGTGCTTTCCTCCCCGTCATGTACATTTGCTCAACACAACCTTCCTGACACCACATGCATGAGACTCCTCCCCATACACCAGGCAATTCCTCACTGAACCCTGATAGATGGTCCTTAATTTAACTCAATTCTGACACTATGTTCTAGAGGGGTCGAATCTCACAGGGTGAGGGCTCAGTCCCACAACACCATCCTCTACTTCAGGTACCAGTCTCAGGCCCCAGGTAGCTTTATCTGTGCTTCTGACCGACCAGCTGTAAATCAAGGTTTCCACAACCTCTTCCTCAGGTTTAATTAGCTTGCTGGAGGAGCTCACAGAACTCAAGGGAAAACTTTACTTAATGTTTACTGATTTACTATAAAGGATATTGCAAAGGATACAGGCATACAGAAAAGGGTGCATGCCCTTCCTGAGTGTTCCACCCTTCAGGAGCCGCCACGTGTTCAACTGTCCAGAAGCCCCCTGAAGTCATTCCTTCTGGGTTTTTATCAAGGCTTCATATCGTGCAGATGATTAATTAAACCATTGGCCATTAAGGATGAACTTCACCTTCAGCCCTTGTCCTCTCCTTAGAGGTTGGTGCTGGGGCTGAAGGTTGTCCTCTAGTCACATGGTTGTCTCCCTTGGCAACCAGCCCTCATCCTGAGACTATCAGGAGCCCACCAAGAGTTACCTCATTAAAAAAAAGATGCTTCTATCACCCAGGAAATTTCAAAGTTCTTAGGAGCTCGGTGTCAATAACTGAGGTAAATAGTAGAAAAAAGATTCTTCTAGCAGCCTTAGCTGTGAGGGTTTTAGAAACTCTGTGCCAGAAATCAGGGAGCAGAGACCAAGAATACATTTTTTGTTATATCCCAATATCATATCTGTGTACCCATGCAACATGCATGTGCTCACATTTGTGAGCACCCAGGCATGAGTGCATACATACACGTGTGTATACACGTAGGTACAAGAACATTTATTTGAGTTTTAAGTTTCTCCTGTTCATTCTGAGAATGACCTGATTTCATTACTAGACTTGCCCCCAACCAAGTGGTCTGTGCAAGTGGTCTGTGAGATCTGGCATAGTGACTTCTGAAATTAGCTGTGGAGTCCACATTTCTATTAAAAAGGGCAGTAGGTTCCCTGCCAGTTACTTTTATATGCATAAATAGGAGTATGTGGTCATGTTTTATTCTTGACCTTTCCCACTTTTAGGTCTGCTCTTCACGAAGATGTGGGAGACGCTTTTTTAAGTAAATAAAAAAAGAAAAAAGAAAGAAATAATCATGTTACCAACCCTCACTGTGAAGAATATTTGTTGAATATTTGTTGCTCTCTCATAAGTCCCTACACGAACTGGCTATTGCCTGGCTTTCTGGCTTCACTCTCTTCTGTAAAGGTTTGCCCTTGGTCACAGCCAGTTTTGGCCTATTTTCACTTCCTGGAAGAACATAATGTGTTTCTTCCTGCCTCGAGGCCTTTGCATAGGCTTCTGCTCTGCTTAAAGGCCCCTCCCTCACCAATCTCATCCTCTTTACTTTTGAAATGTCACCATGGATGCCACTTTCTCAAGCCACATTTGATGACATCCAAGTCAGGTTACATGCCATGTTCTGGTTATCTCTGTTGTTCTAGCTATATCTAGTGGCTTAGAACAGCCCCATATTCTTATTACCAGTAATCCTGCAAGTTGACTGACCTTAGCTGGTTGGTTCTCATGTGAAGTCTGGCAAACAGCTGCAGGCGAATGGTTGCTGGGGCTGGAGTCGGTTAAAGGTTCCCCCATACGAGAGGTCCACAATGGCACTTTGGTGGCTGACAATGAATGCTGGCATGACTCTTGGTGCCCAGCAAGGTCTGTTAGCTACAGTAACCATACATGACTCTTCATGTGGCTTGGCTTCTCACAGCTGTGAAGTCAAGCTTTGAATGAGCTGTTCCCAGACCAAGATTTTCAGGAGATCAGGTGTAAAGTCAGATTTCCTATAACCTGACCTGAGCTTGAAAGTCCCAAATGTCACTTCTGTTGCTACTTGTTGGTCTAACAGGTCACAAAGGCCACTCCAGGTTCAGCAGGAAAACTGGACTCCACTCTGTATATACAAGCAGTATGTGTATTTATGAAAGAAAGGTATCAATGGTGACTCTGTGGAGGCAATTCACTGTATTCCCCCAGAACTCTGTTAACCTCTTCCATATAAGGAATTATGCTTCAAATTTAATGATAACTTGTGATAATGATGTGATGATGATAACTTATAGTGATAATGAGGATGTTTATCTAAAATGTGTCTCTTCTGCTATGTTATAAGACCCTGTCAATTGTTGTAGCCTAGAATCTAGTACACAACAGGTATTCAGTTGCCAAACACATTTCTGATTAATTCAAGACCACACCTTCAGGTGGTAGTGGCTTTCATGGCAAGGCATATTTATGTCTAAGTTCTGATGACAGAGAAGGAATCAAACACTATTATTTCAGGAACAGTGTGAAAACAGAAAGGAAATTGAAAAACCTCACATTATTGACATAAATCAACTAGATATACCTATTTCCTTTATGCTGATTATAAGTTTATTCTTTTTCCCACTTTCAATATTCCTTTCTCATTACATTAATAATTTCTACCTTTTAGCCTCATAAGTGACTATCATTTTCTTTGGCCTAAGCGGAAATGTATTTTAATTCTGCTGGTCGTTAATTACTTGGAAAAATAAATAAATATGAAGGTCCTTGCTGCATATATGTGGCATTTTATCAGTTGTCTCAGCATAACACAGCACAGTTTCACACAGACTCACATGTGTCACACTTCTAAGTTCCTTAGCATATAAAGTGTAGCTTCATAAAGACACTATTCAAAACATGGTTTTGTATAACCATGGTCTAAGGCCTGTAGAAATTGTGCGAATTTTTTTGAATTTTATTTTTTTCCGACTTTAACATACATGCTCATTGTGAAGCGCTTGGAAAAATAAAAAGCCCCCAAAGAAAGTAAAAATCATCTGTTATCCCAACATATTTTTCTCTATATATGTATATATCTATATATATGTAGGAAGTATGTAAGTTATAAGAAAAATTCCATCCGCCTGCCCAGCCCCACCACTCAAACATGTTCATCATCAACACTGGGTGTGGTTCAGTATTGTCTTCTCCATGAGAGGACACACCCAGACAATCCACAGTGAGATGACATCAGGGTATGGACCCATTCAGCAGCACCTTGTGGAGCTATGTCCATGGTCATGGTGTGGCCTCTTCCTGCTATCCACGTGCAGACCCAGCCTGCCCATGCACAGAGCAGGATCTGATCACCCTGGAGTCCATGGTCCCAGCAGCTACACAGGGGATCTTGACTGCCTTGGGGTGTGGCCCATCCACTGAAGGCAGGCTCAGGGTGCTTTCCTGTATGTATTCACTGCAGGAGAAGGAAGAATTGAGGTGTCTCAGACCATCTTAGCAATCTCTGAGTCACAGCTCATTTCCTGTGCTGGGAAGTAGTAAGTGCCCCACTGAAGGTGGGATCCAAGAGTTGCCCCTATACCTGGCCCATTACTTCCTACCTTGTACCTCCCCAAGTAGGCAGAGGGAAGGACAAGTGAGTTTTGTTTTTGTTTTTGTTTTTTTGAGTTGGAGTCTCACTCTGTCGTCCAGACTGGAGTGCAGTGACACGCTTCCAGCCACCGCAGCCACCGAGCCCGGCTGAAAATTGAGTTTATTTAATACTTTTCTTAGGTGTGGAGGCTGAGGATTCCTCCTTTATCAAGCAATAAAAGGGAAAAGCATAAATGGTCCCCCAAATATCTCAAATTCTTTTAGCTTTGCTATTCTTCATGCTTCATACCCATGCACATATGCATGACATACAATGCCTAAGTCTCTGAAAGCTTGCTTTCTTTGTCCATCTTAGCCTGGATGTTTTTCTAAAACAGGACATTCCTGTTAATGGTTGTTTAGGGAGGATCACAGGCTTGATACTGAAGGTGCAGTCTTAGCGAGATCCTAACAAGTGCAACTCTCTTCTTGTGAATAATTAAGTAATGTCTGCGAGGGCTATTGAGAGAAAGGTGGAAAACCTCTGTGCCTCACTGAGAATTTTCCATTAATAGGATCACAATATATTATGCAGACCCAGTGTTCATATAAAAAGTCAGCAGTCACATCCATTGCTCTGGGTTCTGGCCAACAGCTGTGGGGAATATGGATTCTTATATTGATTGGAAAAACATGAATTAAGGGAGTGGTCTGCGGTGCGACACAGTTAACGTCCAGCGGTCCTCATTGTACCTTCCCCTAACTTCTTATTAAATGTTTATAAAGGCAGAAAATAATGCAGAATTCAATTTTGGTTATGGTTTTCAAAAAGGCAATCAAAGCCCAGTTTGACAGAGCCTACTGTCATCCTCCGTGAGATGTCATAACAGTTTTTAACTGAAGAGCCAAGACTGAGAAAATTCTTCCAAGCTTGAGCTCAGTGCACTACTTAGCTTTATCTCATCATTCATTCATTCTCTCTTTTGAGCAGAACTAGCCACTATTGTGCCTAGTCACTATTGTGTCCAGTCGTTATTGAGCCCAGTCATTATTCTGAGAAGCAGACACAGCAGTGAGCAAAGGGGAAAAGTCTCTGCTCTCATTAAACTTCCATTCTGGTAGGAGGACTGACACTATCCGTTTATTACCTGTTAAATGCTGATTCCTTCAAAATGCCAAAGTATACCCCCAAATAATAAAGCCAAGCCAAGCTTATTGTTCCTGGCGACAAAGATAGTTGCTACCTTGACAGGATCTCAGTAGGCCTTTGAGAAGAAAGAACAAAAGTGAGGGCTTTCATCAGTTTTGGGAGTCCAGTACAAGGTGGTCTTTCAGTACAAGGGTTAGATCAGAGTTGGATAAAGTCCCTGACACAACAGTCTAGTGTTGGTAGACATGGCAACTTTCCCAGGGAGTCTTGGAGCTTAGCAGCCCTTTGATGAGAGAATATTGTCCCCACAGAGCTATTAACTCTATTGAGCAGGAATGAGTGACCCATTCTTAGGTTAAGAAGGTTTGGGACAAGTTTCTGAAGCAAAAACGTATTTATTTGTAACTTCGTGTACCTTCGTGAGAGTTTCCTGGAATAGTATAGTTATGCTGATGTAGATAGACAGCTGTAAGAGTATAAATGTCTTCATTCTTGGAAACAAAATAACATGAGAGATCACCAAGAAGAAAGACTAAGAACATCAACAGAACAGACATTGGCAAATTCAAGGATTAGAAAAGAAAAATAAAACAAGGAGCTAAGGAGGAAAATGTTGCAATACAAAGAAAAGTGGAATCTGTCCAGAGGATCCAAAGGACAACCTGAGTCTGGAATGAGCCACTGAAGGGCTCAGAAGAACATTTGGGGGAATATTTACAACCTCTAAAGACTGAGACAGTTGTGGATTTTATGAAAAGCAACTGCATATTATGAGCAGAGAATAGACTGGGTTGAGAGATAAGCCTGAAGCAACGAAAAAATTATATGAAAAAATATAGAACAATTAAATTTCACACTAGAAACCATGAAGAAAAAAGTTGATGTTACTGAAAACTCAATGAAAGGTATAAAATCAAACTGGAATGCCTTAACCAATTGTAAAAGAAAGCTACAAGAGAAAGAAAATAATGACAATAATGTATATACATATGTGTGTGTCTATGCATAAAACTACTCTAATTGTGCTGTACAATAACTGGTATATATAATGTAGTATATGTTAGTGGTATATGTCATTATATGATCTACAGTCTATTTTATGTTATATATGTAGTTATATGTAAATATATAGCTATATAAAATAATGTAGGTATATATGCATGCATGTATAGGTACGTATATGAGGGGGGCCCCAAGAAAACGAAATTTATTTATGAAAACTGTGTATTCTTACATGTTTAAACTTCAGTCACCTTCAAAGTACTCTTCGTTTGATGCAATACACTTATTGAAATGCTTTTTCCACCGCTCAAAACAGCTTTTGAATTCAATTTGATGCCTTTTAGTTCTTCTGCCATTTTTTGTTTCACCTCTTCCACATCGGTAAAATGTTTCCCTTTGAGGACTTTTTTTATCCGGGGAAACATACCAAAAAAAAGTCACTCAGGGTGAGATTGAGTGAATAGGGAGGGTGGGGCACAGGGATCATACTGTTTTTGGTCAAAGACTGCTGAACATTCAGCGCAGCGTGAGCAGGTGCACTTGTAAATCACTCATCATGAAATGGGCAAATCTCAACCAAAAAAAAAATTCACTGAAGCCGAACGCAGCCTCTCACAACAATGCTAGCTGGTACACTAATTCAGATGGGTTTCTAGAACACTTACCTAGAGAGGGGGAAGTCTGTACTACAAGGCATTCACCCTCCAAAAGATAATTCTGCTTTTTTTTTTGGTGTCGGTCTATACATACACATACACACACACACTCACCAGAAGTCAAGGAATATAGAATTTCAACTTTTTACAATCTCTTTCAGAAAACAGAAAGAGGGAACACGTCTCAATTAATTTTGTGAGACTAACGTAACATAATCTTGGTACACATATCTGACAATACCTCTGCAAAGAAGAACAATGACAGGCTAATCTCACTCACTCACTAATCTCACCCATTCACATTGTTGGCAAATTCAAAAATAAAACATTTAGTAATAGTGTATAAATGAAGAAACATAATGTTTTTATCCAAGTAATAAAGGTTGTTTTTTTTTTTAATTAGAAAAGGAATTCATAAAATTCACCATTGATTTTAAAAATTACTTTAAAGCAGTTTTGGGGCATACCAATAGATGTAAAAAAATTCCCTGAAAAATTCAGTATCTGTTAATGATAAAAAAAGTTCAGCCCACTGAAATTAAACGGGCTCTTCCATTACCCAGTGAAAAGCACTGACAGAAGAACAATCACAACATGCCACACAGCAGTGAAAGATCAACTGCCGTCCTCTCAGATCGGCCCCATGGCAGGAATGCTCACTCTCAAAAGTTGAGTCAACACAGTGCTAGAGATACAGTCAAAACAATCAAGCTATTCAGTAACATTCAGAATATAAGGAGCATATGGAGACAGGTAGTGAAGGAATTGGCATTATCTGTGCATAACAGTACTTTTTAAAAAACTTACTGATTTTATTTTAACAGCAACAAGTAAAAACCAGTGAAAAAACCAAGAAGAATATGTGTACACTCAAGCACTTTATGTCACTTCCTTCAAACACTGTAAAGTAAAACTAAATATATGTATAGACTTACCATGATAGCTTAATGAAAGACTCTGGGTTATAAAGACCAATGGTCTTAAATAGTAATTATAGAGTCAATGCAATATATTTATTTATTTATATATTTTTAAATTTTAGAAACACATGGACATATTGTGTAGTCGTGAGGACTGAGTCTCAGGTGGCCTATTCCCCAGATAGTGAACACTGTGCCCCATAGGTAGTTACTGAGTCCTAATCCTCTGCCCCCCTTATTGATGTCCCCTAGTCTATTATTTTCATCTTTGTGACTGTTTTGCTCTTATATATGAGTCAGAACATGCAGTATTTGGTTTTCTGTTTCTGAGTCAATTTACTTAGGATGGTGGTCTCCAGTTCCATCCATGTTGCTGCAAAGGACATAATTTCATTCTATTTTAGGGCTGTGTAGTATTCCATGGTGTGTATGTGCCACATTTTCATTATCCACTGTTCGGTTGATGGGCATTTAGGTTGATTCCACATCTTTGCAATTATGAATTGTGCTGAGATGAACATGGGTGCAGATATTATTGTTTTATAATAACCTCTGTTCCTTAGGGTAGGTGCCTAGTAGTGGGATTGCTGGATCAAATGCTAGATCTACTTTTAGTTCTTTGAGTAATCTCCATATTGCTTTCCAAAGAGATTGTATTAATTTACACTCCCACTAACAGAGTATAAATATTTCCCTTTCTCCTCATCCACAACAGCATCTATTTTTTTTGTTTTGTTTTGATTTTTTAATAATGGTCATTCTGACTGGTGTAAGACGGTATCTCATTATGATTTTAATTTACATTTCTCTGATGATTAATGATTTTGAATGTTTTTTCACGTTTGTTGACCATTTGAGAGGTGTCTGTTCATGTTGTTTGCCCACTTTTTAATGGGGTTTTTTGCTTTTTACATAGTGATTTGCTTGAGTTCTTTGAAGATTCTGGATATTGGTCCTCTGTCAGATGTATAGTCTGGAATATCTTCTCCCATTCTGTAGGTTGCCTGTTTGCCCTGTTGATTATTACTTTTGCTGTGCAGAAACTTTTTAGTTTAATTAAATCCCACTTATTGGCTGGGCGCAGTGGCTCAAACCTGTAATCCTAGCACTTTGGGAGGCCATGGCAAGAGGAGTGCTTGAGTCCAGGGGTTTGAGACCAGTCTGGGCAACTTAGTGAGACCTCGTCTCTACAATAAATTTTTTTTAAAAAACTAGCTGGGCGTGGTGGTGAGTGCCTGTAGTTCTAGCTACTTGGAAGGCTGAGGTGAAGGATCGCCTGAGTACAGCAGGTCAAGGCTGTGGTGGCCATGAGTGTGCCACTGCACTCCTGCCTGAGCAATAGAGTGAGACTCCAACTCAGAAATAAAATAAAATAAAATAAAATAAAATAAATCCCACTTATTTATTTTTATTTTAGTTACATTTACTAGGGTTTTAGTCATAAATTCTTTGCCAAGGCCAATGTCCATAAGAGTTTTTCTTAGGATTTCTGCTAAGATTTTTATAGTTTCAGGTCTGACATTTAAGTCCTCAATCCATCTTGAGTTACTTTTTGTATATAGGGAGAGATAGGGATTAAGTTTCATTTTTCTGCATGTAGCTACCCAATTTTCCCAGCACCATTTGTTGAATAGGGTGTCCTTTCCCCAGTGTGTTTTTGTCTACTTTGTGAAAGATCAAATAGCTGTAAGTATTGGGGTTTATTTCTGGATTTTTTCCTCTGTTCCATTGATACATGTGTCTGTTCTTGTACCAGTACCATGCTTTTTCTGTTACTATAGACTTGTAGTAGAATTTGATGTCAGGTTATTTGATACCTCTAGTTTTATTATTTTTGTTCAAGATTGCTTTAGCTATTCTATTTTTTGGTTCTGTATGAATTTTAGGATTTCTTTTCTAATTCTGTGAAAAATTGCATCAGTAACTTGATAGGGATTGCATTAACTCTGTAGATTACTTTGGGTAATATGGTCATTTTAATAATATTGATTCTTCTAATTCATGAGCATGGAATGTTTCTCCATTTGTTTGTGTTCTCTGCAATTTTTTTAATCAGAGTTTTGTAGTTCTCCTTGTAGAGCTCTTTCACCTCCTTGTTTAAATATATTCCTAGGTATTTTTGGTTTTTGGCTTCTATTGTAAATGGAATTGAGCTCTTGATTTGATTCTCAGCTTGATTGCTATTGGTGTATAGCAGTGCTACTGATTTGTGTTGTTGATTTTGTATCCTGAAACTTTACCAAATTCACTTATCGAGTCCAGGAGTCTCTTGGAAGAGTCTTTAGGATTCTCTAGGTATAAGGTCATATCGTCAGCATACAGAGATTTTTGATTTCTTCTTTTCTAAATTGGATATCCTTTATTTCTTTACCTTGCCTGATTGCTCTGGATAAGACTTCCAGTATCATGTTGAATGGAATTGGTGAAAATGGGCATTCCTGCCTTCTTTCAGTAAGTCAATGCAATCTAAATAATAACTTTGACAAGTAACAAAGTGAGTCAAAAATGTAACAAAAGCCAGGCGCAGTGGCTCACACCTGTAATCCCAGAAATTTGGGAGGTGGAGGCAAGAGAATTGCCTGAACCCAGGGGTCTGAGACCAGCCTGGGCAACTTGGTGAGAACTCGTCTCTACAATAAATAAATAAATAAATAGCTGACTATGGCAGCGTACACCTGTAGTTTCAGCTACTTGGAAGACTGAGGCGGAAGGATTGCCTGAACCCAGTAAGTCAAGGCTTTGGGGACTGTAATCATGCCACTGCACCATGAACATTCCTGGGCAACAGAGTGAGACTCCAAATAAAAAATAAATAAATAAATAACAAAAATAAATTCCAGTCACACACAATACATAGAAATTCATTTCTGGTGAGCAAAACTTTAAATGTGAAAGGCAGAGTGATAGATGTTTTAGAAACAAGATTATGACTTAGAGGTACACAAAATCTCAAATAACTGATAAAATTAACAGCATTAAAATTGTTTGTATTTTTTCTCATCAAAAAGTATAAAGGCCCTGAAAATGTGTTATAATTAGTAGAAACATTTGCAGTACATATAGTCAGAAGACAAAGTGAGATTCTAAAAAGTTTATTTCTAATTAGTTGTGAGAGGACAAATGAAACTCAAAATGAGATATAATTTCATACTCCATAGATTAACCAAAAAAAAAAAAGAACCTGTCCAAAAATAATAGCAACTTGTTCATTGCTCCAATAAATAAAAATTGAGGCATACACTACAGAAAACTGTGTGGGGCTACTTCATGAAGTATGGTTGGCAGAGTAATGGCCCCCAGATATGTCCTCTTGCTGATTCCAGAACTAGTTATGGTATGCGGTGAAGGATTTGGCCATTCAAATGAACTTCAGTTTGCTCATCAACTGACCTTAAAATGTAGAGATTATCCTGTACTATCTGGGTGAGCCCAGTGTAATCACAAGGGTCCTTCATTGTGGAAGATGAGAAGTCAATGTCAGTGATGTGATGTGAGGAAGACTCCTGGGTCATGCCTGACTTTGAAGGTGGAAGAAGGGGCCAGGAGCACAGGAATGCAGGCAGCCTCTAGAAGCTGGAAAAGGCAAGAATACGAATGTTCTCCTAGAACCGCCAGAAAAGGATGTAGACCTGCTGAGACCATGACTTTAGCAAATAATATGCATTTCAACTTTTGACCTCCAGAAATGTAAGAGAATAAATCTGTGTTGTTTTAAGCTCTATGTATGTGGCAATTTGTTACAGCAACAATAGAAGACGAGTACATGAAGTTAAATATAATTATGCCAAACCTCAACAATGCCACATTTAGAAAAATAAATTAGAAAAGGTCCTGAAATTATGAAGAGCCAGCCAAGAATATTAATAGTAGTATGCCTTGCTTAGTAAATTTATTAAGGTATAACTGAAACGTAAGAAAGTACACTTATTTAAGTCTTGGGGTATGCATGCACCTGTGAAACCATCAACACAGTCGAAGTGATGCACACACCCACAAACCCTAAGAACTTCCCCATGCTTCTTACAATCCCTCTGTCTTTCCCTCCCATTTCCAAGCAAACACTGATCGGTTTTCTTTCACTATAAATTAGATGGCATTTTCTAGAATTTCATATAGATGAAATTATACAGTATGTACTCAATTTTGTCTGACTTCTTTCACTCAGCTTATTTATTTTGAGTCATTCATGTTGCTGTGAATATTAATAGTTCATTCTGTTTTAATTTTGTGTCTTATATCACATTTGTTGGTTCATTCACCTGTTGATTATTCTTTCTCATTTGAGCAATCCTAATAGATGTGTGGTGGTATCCAATCATAGCTTTAATTTCTGTTTCCCTAATGACTAATGACATTGAGTATCCTTCCATGGCCTATTTGCCATTGTATATATTCTTTGGTGAAGTGTCAGTTAAAACTGACTGCCTATTTTTAGTGGGTTACTTATTTTCTTATCATTGAGTTATTAAGGCTCTTTGTATACTCTGAATACATATTCTGTATGGAATATGTGATTTTGAAATATTTTCTCCCAGTCTGTGGCTCGTATTTCTATTCTATTAATAGTATATTTTTAAAAGCATATGTTTTGACTTATGAATTTTATCAATTGTTCTCCTATAGATTATGCATTTGGTATTATAACTAAGAAATATTTGTCTATCCCAGACATGGATGTTTTTCCTTATGTTTGTTTCTATGAATTTTATAGTTTTAGATTTTTCATTTAGGTCTGTGTTCCATTTTGAATTAACATTTATATATGGTACAAGTTATGGATAGAATTTCATTTTTTTGCAGGTGAGTATGTATTCAGTTGTGGCACTATTTTGTGAGAAAAGTGTTTTTTATTTACTAAATTGTCTCTCCTCTGATGAAAATAGGTTGTTTGCCAATGTGTGAGTCTATTCCTGTTCTTTTGATGTGTTTGTCTACCTTTATATCAAGACCTTCTAGTATTTTCTAATGATATATTTGTGTATATTTATGTCTGTATAACCTTGCCTCAATTACTGTAGCTTTATAATAAATCCTGAAATTAAGTAGTGCTAGTCCTCCAATTTTATCCTTCTTTTTCTACATTATTTTGGTTTTTCATTGATTTTTTTTCTCATTATGTGGTCTGCATTTTAATTTTTGTTTTGCATGAGGAAATTTTTATTTAAATATCAGATATTGTGAATCTTATTTTGTTGGCTGCTGGATATTTTTGTGTTCCTATAATCTTACACATTGCTCTGGGATGACGGTAAATCATTTAGAAACAGTTTAGGAGTAGAAAAACCAAGTTCACCATCTTGTATACATAAATAGTTGGATACTATTGTATTGCTCTTGGAAACTCTGAAACAACATAAGTAAATAAATATACACAAATAAAAAAATAACCCTTTGGGTTTCACTTTAAGATGAAAGTGAGGCCATACCAGAGTAGTAGATCATCTAGTACTATGTTCCCCACTAACGAGGAAGGGTTTTCTGGGTCTCTAGCCAATGCCTCATGAACTATGAAATTTTCCAGTCTGGCTAGTAGGGACAGGAACTCTTTCTGTCCCTGTATGAGCATCTGACATTGTTCACTCTGATTTTCTCATGAAGTTCCTTCCCAAAATTGGGTATTTTGTCTGGGTTTCTCTGTGTGCATTCCTTGTTTCTTGAGTACGATGCCCTATGAAATCTGAATGCTTTGGTTTTCCCAGACCATGGGCTCTACTTCTTCAATTCAGGAGGGCTGCCAGGTTCCACCTGATTCTCCAACCCTGATCATTCTCACTCCACAAACTTCTTCTTCAGATGGAAACCTGATGCTGTCTTAGAACTCATCTCGTCTCTTTCCTCTCAGGGATGAGTGCCCTCTATTGCCTGATTTCCCTATCATGAAAACGGCATTTCATACATTATATCCCTTGTTGTTTGTTTTTCTGGCAGGAGGAAAAATTTAATCCCTAAAAATTCATCTGGGTTCAGCAATATTTTTAATAGACAAAATAACAATAGAAACAACCTAACTGCATATCAAAAGTAAAATGTATAAATATTATTATACATTGAAATACCTACACAATGAAATACTACACAACAGTGAACATACCTAATGTATTTCAGATGAATGAAACTCAAAAATATACACATTGAGCAAAAGGACTGAATCAAAGAATTTTAAATACAGCATTATTCCATTTAAAGTTCAAAGTCAATAAAATCAATAAATATGTTATGCAGGGATGCATTTATAAGTGTGACACTATGAAGAGACACAAGGAAATGGTTAATGCACAATTAAGAAAGTAATAGTACCCAGTACAGAGAAGGTGATGAAGTAGAGAGGAACAACACTCAGGCACAGGTACTACAGTATTTATTAAGCTGAGTGATAGGTTGCTTAGCTATTAATTTAATGATTAATGTTTTAAAATCTGCAATAAACTCTTATTACTATTTTGTGCAAATATGAACACATGCGATATATTTTACACCTCAAAATACATTTTTAAAATGTAAATTTTAACTATTTCCTTTAACTTCCCAATTAAAGGAAAAACTATTCAAATTGCAAGGAAACTAACTTTACCTATTTACTATTTATAGGAGACATTCTTAAAACAAATTATTAATATTTTAATTATCAAACTTAATAGGAAAATAACATATAAATGTATAAAATATTAAGATCCATTTTATGAATATCAGACAAAATAATTTAAGACCAAAGATTAGCACAAAATAGGTACTCAATTGAATGATAAAATATTACACATAGGACACTTTATGCAAAAACATTCTTATGCAATTATATTCCTGTTCAATGTATACAGCAAAATATAAGATAAACGATAACTACATAAAAGCACAACATTATGGGAGACTCTATCCCAAATATTTCTGTGCTTAATACAACAAATAGACACAAATGAGATTGCAAAAGTTCTGAGCAATATAATTTAAAAGCAAGTAATTTGTTTTATAGTTGCGCAGGAAAGTAATACAGTCTGCCACATATATAAATAAACTACAGCTCAATAACTTGCAAAATCAGAATTACAAGGAGAATGTTCCCTGATGATATCAAAATAATAATAGAGGACAATGCAAACAAAACTTTAACCTATGACAACACAAAACCTGGAGCTGAGGGGATAAATCATGCCTCTTACAGTAAATCCTGGGCTAAAAATAAAAATCAAAACTGTAATTATGATTTATTAAGAAAATAATTCATTTGAGAACTTTAAAGATGAAGTAAAAACTTCATTCATGCTAAATGTTATTACTTTTAAAACTACTTCCATTTAAAAAGTAGCAATAAATTAAATAAAATGAACATTAAATCTAAGAAATTAGACAGAGACCAACACAAGACCAATGGAAAGCAGGAAGAACTTAATTAACTCAAAAGCAGAAAGTAATGACTTAGGAATGATAATGTGTTAGAATAATTAAGGCTGAGAATCTTTTCTCTAGAAAGTTCTTATCAATTTTAATTAAGAACAATGAGTCAGTAAAGAGATACAAGATATCATGAATCCACAGGCATGACAGGGAGGCTACCTATATGTTTATATGTTAAAATTCGGACCATCTAGTTGAAATAGATTATTCTGGGAGAAACTGCTAATTGCCAAAAATCATCAAGTAAAAAGTAAAACTCAGCCAATTGGGCAATAATCATAAGAGCATGTTCTTAATGAACTGTGCCCAAAGATAATGTGAGGAGTGGATCTTTCAAAGGTAAGCACAGGTCTGCAGCAGCAGTAACAACATTTTCCCAATATGGGGAGAGAACACACATTCCATTCTCTCTCCCTCAACCTTGGTGAAACAGCAATTTCAAGAGCCACCAGCACCACAGACTTCTCTGTGTACACAACAGCATCCACAGAGCTTCTAGGAGGGCTCAGAGCCCAGAGGCTGCCTGTTGTGAGAGAGGAAGGCTCAGCCAGGAAAGAGGGTGGCTGGAAACAGCAGAGAGAGCAGGTTGATGCACAACTTTTAAAATTTTATTTAGTCTTCCAGCTTTCCTTGCAGAACGCCTCCCACATACAGAGCTTATGTGCAAACTAGAAAAGTCTGTACAAACTAGAAAAATCTTTTGTCAATTCTAAATGTTATCAATTATTTTCATTTTTCCAATTTGACAGAGGTCTTTATTGTTTTTACTAGATTTTTTAAATTTCCATTGAGGTGGATCTATTGTTTATTTGTCATTTATACAAGTTTATATAAATTGTTTATTGGTATCTTTTGCCCATTCTTTAATTGTGTCAGTTGCGTTCATTTTTGTATTAATGTGAAGGGCATACACAGAGAGAGAGAGAGATACTAGTTAGTATAAATATTGTTTATTTGAAGGATATATGCATATGTGTGTGTACATGTACATATATACTTAATCCAAGAAAACCTTAAAAGTCTAGAAATTCGACAGAGTTTAAAGCCAATATATTCAACCAAGGCACCTTTCAGAAGCAGCTGTGTTAGGGCTTCTCACTCAGGCTGAGGACATATCAGAAGATGCCTGCTAAGGTGAGAGTTGATAAGAATAAGTATGGATTGACCAGGTAGCAAACAAGAGTGATCAATAGTCTTTATTATCTTAGGAGACAGCTCTCCTCTTCTTTTTAAACTCCACGGTATAATGCAGAAAGTTTCTTGCCTTCTGCTCCTTTGCAAAACTACTGGGAGCAACTAGTGCCCACTGAGAAGCTCACATTCTTCACAGAATAAAACATCTGGAAAACCAAGACTTCAACAGCTATGAACAGGACAGAAAGACTTAAAATAAATATGGCCAAATACAGGTAAAAATATAAGGGAAGAAGATGAGAAGACAAATTCTGAAAAAGAAGCAAGTGAAAATATTAGGTATGAAAATGTAACATTTGAAATATAAAAGAAATATGTACAATAAAAAGTAGAATGAATATAGCTGGAGGAAAAAATCATGAAGTTGAAGATCACAATGAGGAACTTTTTCAACCAGACACATTATAGCACACTGTGAGAACACCAAAGACATAAAGAAAATGATCAATGCCTACAAGGAGAAAGAACAGCTTGCTCACTATAATAGCAATAAGATTGACATCAAATTTCTCTGTATGGAATTTATGTACGTGCTAAGAGAAAATAAGTTTAAATTTTAAAATGTATTATCTATAATACAAATGTTATCATTTGGTTGTCAAACAATAACAACAAAACACTTGAATTTCTCAAAATCATTGAATCCAAAGATGTTACAAGCAATATGGGGGACAAGAGTGATCAAATATCTAGGTGCCCTTATTATCTTAAAATTTAAGAAAATAAGGCCAGGCTCGGTGGCTCAGCCTATAATCCCAGCTCTTTGGGAGTCCGAGGCAAATGAATTGCCTGAGCCCACAGGTTCGCTACCAGTCCAGGCAACTTGGCGAGACCTCGTCTTTACAATAAATCAAAATTAGCTGGGCATGATAGCGCACACCTATAGTTCTGGCTACTTGGAAGGCTGAGGCTGAAGGATCACCAGAGCCCAGCAGATCGACACTGGGGTGGCCGTGAGTATGCCACTGCACTCCAGCCTGGGTGATGGAGTGAGACTCCAACAAAAAAAAATTAAGAAAATAAACTAAGGTAAAGAAAAAAGAAAATATTTATGACACCTCAAAGGGACATGAGTGTGCTAAAACAGTTGTCTTCTTAGAAAAACTATCAAATGTATAAGGTAAAAAATAAAAAGTGGTAAATAAATGTGAATATGGTTTTAACAGTAACTACTAGTAGGAGAAAATAGACTAATCACTTAAGCAGAAGAAAAGACAAGCTATGTAATGGAAAACAAGAAAGTGTTGAAAGTAAAGCAAGTAAGTAAATAAATAAATGATAAACAAAAATATTAAATCAAATGGTAGAAGTAAGCCCTAGTAATTTAATATTTAAAATAAAGTTAAAGGATTTAAATTTGCCAGTTATATGGCAAAGCCTTTCAGGTTTAATGAAAAACAAAAAAACCCAACAATAAATTCTCTATGAAAGACACTTAAAACAAAACAATGCAGAATGATCAACAATAAATGGATGGAAAAGACACTGAAATAGCTAATGAAACACATAAAATAATTGCAATAACTTGCTTGACAAAGGTAACTCCATTTTGGTGAAATCCTCCATCTTAGCTGCCTGCCTAACCTAAAAATGACCCCCCCAATGTATATGTGTGATTACTGTAATGTTCCCACGACTACAGACCCACAACTTTGTTCCCCTGAGCTGTTCATGCTGACCAATCATGCTAACCATTTGCAATACTCCCTAGCTACAAGTTCCATGTAATTGTATGCTTTGTTAACTGAAATCAGATGTTGTGCCAAGAAATTGTGAAGAAATTATTACTTACAAAACTCCCCCTGCCACGTCCCTGTAGTTTGTTCTTACGTTTTGTTCCTTTTTAGTTCCTTGTTCCCTCACCCCCTTGCTATGTAGCCAACCTGCAGATTTTACCTATAAAAGCTTTTTGCTGATTATATTCTGCATCAAGAGCTTCATGGCAAGAGCCTACTCTTGACTGCACGCTAATAAAGAACTCTTAATATTAATTTGGACTTGGCATGCTGGTGTGTCTTCTTCTCGCAATCGGATCATAACATTATGTAAATATAAACCCAAGTAAGTCTAGCTAGCAATGATATTATTAGATAAAATAAAATACAACTAAAACAAATCCTAAAACCAGATGCAATAAAGTAGTAAAAGAACCGTTACATTGGCACATAGCTATCATAAACATGCATGCATCAAATAATATACCTGAAAAGCATATCAGCAAAAGCTAACCAACTGCTGGGAGAGATACCTATGTTAAATATTATGATTGGCTATTTTACCTATTCTGAGAATATTTTAGAACAAGCAAACACACACAGAAAGAGAGAGGCAAAAATTGAATCAATAAGTTCAAAATGTGTGGAATATTTATAGGTATAGACATATTTAAAGTGACAATAATTCTCAAAGTTTCAATGCTACACAGATAATATATCCCACTATAATACAATCAATTTTAAAATTAATTACAAAAATGTATGCACATTATCAATAGGTTTAGAAATTTAAAAAATATTTTATTACTCAAGTTTTGGGTTATAAAAAACAGAAGAGCTAATTAAAATATTTAAAGGTAAATAAAGACTAAAATATAAAACATGTAAAGTTTGTGCACAGTTCAAGCAATACTCAAGTGAGGAAATGTATGGTTTTGAATGCATTAAGCAGGAAGCAAGCAAGAGTAAAAACAAGAAACTAATCTTTCAACTCAAGGAGCCTGAAAAACACATCAGAACAACACACACACACAAAACATAGAAATGAGAAAGAAAAGACTAAAAAATCACTGAACTATTTCCCTCTAGTATAATGTCCTCCAAATCCATCTATGTTGGTTTGAGTGTACAGTTTCAGTTAGATAGGCGGAATAAGATCTTTGAGATCTATTAGACAGCATGGTAACTATTATTAATAAATAATGTATAGTATATTTCAAAATAGCCAAAAGAGATTTTAAATGTTCTTACTACAAAAAAAAGATAAATAGGTGAAGCAATGGCCATGTTAATTAGCTTGATTTAATTATTCCACAATGTATACCTATATCAAAACATCACATGTACCCTATAATTATATAAATGTATTATTTATCAATTAAATCTTTTTTTAAAATTTAAATTATGCAAGAAAGTCAATGAAATAGAAAAGAAGATTGAACCAGAAAGACAACCAAAGTCTGATTATTTACAGAAGTATGTAGAATAGACTTTCCACGGGTCTGACTATGAAAAAAGTAGGGAGATGAGGAACGAGATACAAATAACATATAGAGAGGAACAAAATTTAGGGAAATTAAAGGAACTGCAAAGACAAAAATACATGAAAGGTTTGTCAACTATTATGTCCTAATGCATTTCAAAACCAATTAAATGAATACACAAGGCAAAAAAGCAAAACCTGGCTGAAAAAGAAATAGGGAACTTAAATGGATTGATACTTATTAAAGAAATTAAAACTATGGCCAAGATTTCCCTCACCAAAACCCTGAAAAAAGACTGTGATAAAATGAAAACCTACCAAACTTTCGAAGAACAGATAATTCCTGAAACAATTTGTTCCAAAATGTATAGGCACGCATTTGTAGAGCTATTTGCTTTATGATCCAGGGAAAGGGAAGCACCGTTTTAAAAAACAAAACTTCAAAAGCACAAAGTATTGCATTAAAATTTTCTGTTGCTGCTGTAACAAATTACCACACACTTAGTGGTTTAACACTACACAAATTTATTAATTTGCAGTTCTACAAGTCAGAAGTCCAACTCGGGTCTCATCAGTTTGCAATCAAGGTGTAGGAAAGGCAACTTCCTTTTGGAGATTCCATGGGAATCACACACCAATATTTGTGTTTTTCTCCCCACAGGAGGATGATTTAACTTTTCCCATATGCCCAGTCCTAATTTCTCAAATATTTACAGTGATATGTGTATTATTTCCCTAAATATGTGTTTGAGCTTTCTTTCTTTTTACTCTGTCGCCCAGACTGGAGTGCAGTGGCCGCTCCCAGCCAGAGCTTTCTTGACAGAATGTTTAAATGAAAACTTATAATAAGAAATGGCACTTTGTATGGAAAAGATTAGCTATGAATTTAACTCAGAGCATTTCAGCCACCATGGGAACCCCATGGTTATCATCCTAAAGAGGGTCGTTGGCTCCCATACCTGACATCTCCTGCTTCAGACCATTAAGAGCATACACATTCCCATACTTGGTCTGCCAATCCCAGATCCATGGAAAAGAGTGTGCATTGTTCTGCTCTGTGTTTCCTAGCTCTGTGAGAAGAATTGTGGTTAGAAGCACTCTTATTTAATTAATCCTTAATTATCAGGCAGAATACACGAAAGCTGGCCTCCACTAAGAAAATCACTTGCGGCATTTATCAACTTGCTCGTCTTTGTCACCCATCCACCCGATAAATCAAATGCTCATGCCTCTGCAATGCATGGAGCAAATAATTAAACTGTCCATAAAGGCTACAGAGGGCTTAATAGAGTTTAATTGTGTGTGAATTAGCAGCTCAGCATGGGTCTGTGGGAGCCCATGAGAGATTCTGGCTTTAACCAACCATCTTCCCTGACAAACGGCATCACACAGGCCTGGTCTCACCTTCCAAACATGCGCCCACTACAGATGGCCAATGAGGTGACCAGTGAATAGTGGCCAGAATGTGAAGTGTCAAGGCCACAAGGTAGACCAGAGTCTACACATGCTCTGAGCATTTTCTGCAACCTGTTCTTCAAACGCATTGTGTTGTTATCTTAAGAAAGAGATATTTTAAAATATTCACTTAGATCTTGTCTCCACATCATCCCTCTTCTGGATCCTTCAGACTCTACCTTCTGCACCTGCCCCATCGTAGCTACAACAAGCTCTTATTAAGTTTGATTACCATCTTGGCTAGAAAATCAAGTGGAAATTCTCTGTCCTTAGCTCGTAGCATTACCCACTGATAACTCTCCTCAAAGACTCTGTTCTATTAGCTCCCAGGCACTCATACCCTACCAGCTGCATCATCACTGACTCTTCCTCTGACTCTTCTGCCAAAACAGAGAGGCAGCAGAATGAGAAGGACTCAGTGGGCATCACTGGGTTTGAAGATAAAAAGGGAATCACAATCCAAGGGATGCAAGTACATCTAGAGATTTAAGAAGGCAAGAAGATGAATTCTCTCCTGTTGCCACTGGAAGGACAACACCTGCTTTAGCCCAGTGAAATCAAAGATAATAAATCTTTGTTGTTTAAGTTACTAAGTTTGAGGTAAGTTCCCACCCCCTGATAGCACTAAAAAACAAATATAGTACATAATTGATTGTTCACTAGTTACATATTCGCTGAGTTTTTTGTGTATGCCAGACACAATGAAAAGACAAAAACAGAGCTTAACATGGAGGCTTGTAGTAGGGTCTGTGAGAACAAGTTGCTGTAAGCCTCAGTGATCTCACCTGTAAAGTGGGAGCAGTCCTGCCGGCGAGGCATCTGGTACACTACATGACACATTCCAGCAGAGTATAAAGATTCCTTCTTCCTCCCCGTCTTCCTGTTCTCCTTCTCCAATAAAAATGTAACCTGATAGCATTAATCACAGGGTCATAAGCCCAACCTGAAAAAGTATTTAGGAATAAAATTGGTGAGACTAGCTTGTGATAGCATGGATGTGGGATTGGGAATGACTGGTTAGACAGCAATGCGCAAGTGCACAGCCTGGTAGGCTGGTGGAAGGCACTGGGGAGAGAGAGGTAGGACTGGGGCTTGTTTAAGGGGAAAACCTATATGGTTGCTTTTGGGGGTGTTTTGGAGCATGTTGATACCTGTGGGACATGCAGGTGGAGATTTCTAGCAGGTGATTGATAGTCATGAGTTTATCTCTGGGAAGACGTCCAGTCTGTTTTGGCAGATCTGAAATGCATCAGTATAGGTGCATAAATTGAGGCCATGTTGTAGAATAAACTCACCCTAACTCAGTACTTTTAGTGAGAAGAGATACAGGCTGAGGATCAATCACAAGTTCATGCATGTTTAACTGATGGACCAAAGAGGGGCACCATGGGGAATTTGGAGACATGGCCAGAGTAGAAGAATGAAAGGAAAGGAGAGCCTAGACTTATACAAGCTGGGGTGTAGGGAATGCCAGAAAGGGGAGGGTCTGGGCAGCAAAGGCACATGTGGATGGAATAGGACAAATCTAGTGGACTCTGCACTTGTTTTTCATTCTCACACACATTCCCCAAGTACTTATTCAACACCTACTGTGTGCCAGCCACAACCACAATGAATACCTTCAGAAAGGTGCTAGGAATGAGAGTTGGGTTGAAGGCATTCAGGGAATAAGCATGGTTCCATCCTGCCTTCTGGAAATCCAGAGATGACAACAAGAAGGTCAGGTTTGCTGGGAATGGGAATAGGGCCCAGGGACTGATTTTTGGAGTGGGCATGAGTTGAGCTTGTTTATCCACAGGAGAAAGGAGCCTCCAGAAAAGGGATCTGTGAGGAGTCAGGGGCAGAAGGTCTATGGAAAGAGGGACTATATAACATAGGATCCAAAGTGAGAGTCTAGGGCTTAGAAGGACAAGAGACATGGCCAGGAGGGAGACCTTCCAGATGTCACAGGGCAGTGAAAGGCATTTGCAATGAGAAGAAATTAAAGAAAAACCACTTGAGGTTTCCACACAGTGGCTCTGTGATGGCCAATGAACAGGATCCATGAAATCCTGTCTTGTTTTGCATTTTACCCTGTATTTTTGTCTGTGAACACATTGAAACCTGTGGATCCTTCCTGCCTTTGCTCTGTGAGGTCAGTGACTAAATATTTGAATTATAGTCTTTGGCTTTATATTCATGGTCCTGAAGTTTCATGTTTTGATCAACACAAATATTTCAGGTGGTTTTATCTTGACGCAAACATCCCGCCCACACAGGAAGCCTGAGCATCCATCTGCTTTAGTGAGGACCTGCCATCTGCGGGTGTTGGATCTCATTTCAACATGTAATTGGCTGGACATGGACCTGCAGGTGCCAGAGAAGCAGCTCAGCCCTGGGACCTGGCCCACCTGCCCATAGCAGAAAGAGTGGATTTCTCTGGCGTTTTGGGATAATTGAGCGTGACACCTCTGTGAAGAGTGGAGGGAGGGGTTCTGTGCCTCCAGTCATTTGTCTGGAAAGACGAAGAAGAAAGGTCTTAAAATTACAAACTCAAGCCGGGCTCGGTGGCTCAGCCTGTAATCCCAGCACTTTGGGAGGCTGAGGTGAGTGAATTGCCTGAGCGCGCGGGCTCGAGACCCGCCTGGGCAACTTGGCGAGACCTCATCTCTACAATAAATCAAAAAATTAGCCGGGCGTGGTAGCGTGCGCCTGTAGTTCCAGCTACTTGGAAGGCTGAGGTGGAAGGATCGCCAGAGACCAGCAGGTCGAGGCTGCGGTGGACGGGAGCAGCCACTGCACTCCAGTCTGGGTGAGAGTGAGACTCCAACTCAAAAAAACAACAAAAGAAAAGAAAGACATCTCCATCCATTCAAGTGTCCAAAACAGAAACCTCAGCTCTGTGCACCTTCTTCCCC
>CAUYQG010086047.1:0-64689 GCA_963574415.1 Tarsius wallacei
GCTTAGGGCCTGTCCCCCAGTTCGACATCTGCTGCGTGCACCCCTGCCTCTTTCCACACACAGTCACAATGGGGATTAGGGCTTCAACATATGAATTTTGGGGGACATAATTCAGCCCCTAACATTGTAAGTAGGACTTTCACAGGGGCACAGAATTTGAAATTGTATGTGTTGGGACCACTTCATCCAAAAGTGTGATTTCTTCTAAACAATTTTAGGAGAAAGAAAGAGAGAATTTATATATATATATATATCCAATAGTGATTATCTGAAAATTGAACTTTAATGTACCAATGATCCATTTGCCCCCACCTCCCAGTGAATTGAAAGCTGTGAGAAATTTCTAAAGAGTAGTATAAAGCCATCAAAGCCCTCACATCATTTTCAAAGAAAGTATAGTAATCTCTCTGATAACCCTTTTTTTTCCAGGAAGAAAAATTATAAAATAATGTTCTACATCCAGAACTAGTTTTCCATCTAAAAAAGGCAGAGAAGAGACCAAAATCTAAATGCATTTACAGATTAAAAAGACATCATCTAGTTAGTGGGAAGAAAAAGCCAGTCAGGAAGCCTGTTTGCTAAACACATACTATGTCCTGGGTGCCAGAAATACAGCTGTACCAACAATCCTTCCTCAAGCTGTGGCTCTCGCTTTCTAGTAGGAAAACACTAAACAAGTAAACAAACAAAGTCATTGAAGACTAGGAAGCAATTAAACAGGGTGACAAGACAGAGAGAAGCTGAGGAGAGCCGCTTTAGAAAAACCCAGTCGACAATGCCCTCTCTGGAAGGTGAGACCTCAAGATGAAAAACAGCCAGCCATGCAAAGAGCTGGAGAGAAGGCTAGTACAAATGCCTGGGATTGAGCAAGTATGTTCCATCCAGAAAACCGTTGTGGTTGGATACCCAGGTGAGGGCCCATCAAAGAAGCTTTCCTTCTCTGTTTACTTTCTTCATCGGAGCAAATGTAATGGCTTATTACAGAGCGTCTTTTGAAAGCACATTCCAACGCTATATATATTTGAAGGTGGAACAAAAAACACTTCTCAGGCCCCATTTTTCAGCCCAAACGTGAATCAGGGATTCACCCCCTGCAACCTTGAAATCTGAAGCACTCAGCCCGCTCCTGAACGCCATGGACGTGCATCGATTTCATGTCTCCGTGTCTGAAAGTTTTCTTGAGTAAGAAAATGCTCTGTAATTTCCGGGACCATGTTTGATAAAATATCCAAAACTGTATCACAGAGCCGCCAAACAATCGCTGCCATTCCTGACAACCTATAATTGTGAGTAAAGATTTTTCATTCCATAGAAAGAAAAAATAAACTGGACACTTGTGGAATCCAACCTACCCACTCGGACTAGCGCCTGTGAGCCCAATCATAGATGTTGCTGAGAAAGACTGCAGTCACCATCACCCCTTTCAATAATGATAACAATTATAAGAATTTTCACTGTTGTTTACAATACTATTTTATCGTTCGCACTTTAAAATGGTGCTGATTGACTTTTCCTTATGAATTTACAGACCTCCAATACTGATAGTTTGAGAAACATCATTCTAAATATAAACATGATTTTCAATTAATTAGCAAATGGTCTTTTTATTTTTTCCTGTCTCATACATGTTAATCTGAACCGTTTCAAGCAATGAAAAATTACACATCCCATGTCACACTTTTATCACTTGTCAAAGATCAAACAGTGCTAATAAGGAGAATGATGCTACATTCTTGTAAGGAAACCACTGTGTTATAGGATGTTTAAGATGTGTTTGGTCCAAAAATAAAAGGTCACAGAACAAAGGGAAAATCCTTTAAGAGATTTGATGATTGTTGAACACAGGTAACACGTTTCAAAGCAAACACTTTCACTTGCAAAAAGTTTCAAAAGACAGGCAGCAGTTACTTGTGCTAACACAGACATGAAAGCACTTTGCGAAATTTCTGATAAATTCTAAAACAGGGAAAGAGGGATAAGAAGAGAAAATCACCTGTTTGCTTACAAATAAAAGTCAAGCCAAGCCAGAAAAAGCACAAAGGGCACATTTGTTTTAAGGATCCGGGGATGTCTCAGAGAACTCAGTGGAAGAGAATCAGCCAGGACACAGGATTGTATGGTACCCAGCAAGCTCACCACATACAGTTGTGGAGACTGTGCACTGCACAAATGCATCTGGCTTAAGAGAGTAACTAGAATGAGGGTGGTGGGGGAGAAATGACTGAAAACCCCACCTACAGTTCTTTCTCCAAACCATGCACTCTTATAGGCAGCTACATTCCCTTAATGCAGTGGTTCTCCTAAGGGGTAATTTTGCCCTCCAAGACACATTTGGCAATATCTGAACACATTTTTTGATCATCAAAACACCAAATGGGTGCTGCTGGCCTCAAGTGAGCAGAGGCCAGGAACGCTACTGTGAACACCCTACACACAGAGGACAGTCCCCAGAACAAAGAATGATCTGGCCCAAAAGTCCACAACGCTGAAGCTGAGAATCTCCAACCCAAAGGGGGTGACATTTTCTAATTCATGTCATGATGAATTAGAAATGCCAAGTGCACAGCACATGGACCCACAGGGATGCAGCTCCCTAGAGAGAAATTTATCCTAATTCACACAGAGATCCTCTTGGGAACAGGGGGCTCTAATTCCACTGTGTGGGATCTCAGACCTGTCTTCTCTCTCTCCCCCTCGACTTTTCCCTCTCTCTCCCCGTCTCCCCCTCTCCTTGTTTCCTTCTATTTCTCTGTAGTCTACTATTACTGAAATATCCAGAAATAAGCAGGAGCCCGTCCCTAATTCTAGAGGGAGGAGCCACGTTTTCCACCATAGCTTTGAGCGCCCCCCTCTTCTCTTTCTACTGTGGTAGGCAGAACAGGCTTGAGAGAGATCACTTGAGCGCGATGAATGACCTGACCTGTGCGCATCCCAAAACACTCCTCATTCTTCCATTTGTGACCCCCAGTTACATGCTGTTCACTCTGTTGGGAGAAGAGAAACAAGACGTGGTCCCTACACTCTAGGAACTGGGCTCTTTTAAGGGACACTGACATGTAGCCAACTACAGACATGTCCTATGGTCACTGTGATTTTCCTTGGCACAGTCTGAGCAGAGAAAAAAAAAACACAGAGAGAAGAGAGAAAAAGAACAAGCTGGAACTGTTTTATTTATAAACAGAACAAGCTCTAGAAGAAGACATAACTGATCATCTCCATTGAAAAGAGACATACAGTAATATTCAGTGAATGCAATGTCATTTTTCATTTTGCTATGTTTTAAACATAGAACTGGATTAAACTAAGAAACAAATGTCATAGGACAAAAAGCCACAAAACACAAGTGCTTTCATGTATATATTTCAATAGCTCTGGAGTTCTAAACACAACATACTGAGAAAAGTAGAAATAGGATACCTCATACTCTAAGTAAAAACGAAGTATGCCTAATAGTGATTAATTTCAGTTATACTAGAGAGAAGGCATCCAATGGTTCCTAGAAATTGGCATTTCTTTGTAACCTGCTTCAAGTAGAAGTTTTGCTTTTTTTTTTTTTTAATTTTATTTTAAAGATGTAGGGTACAATTCAGGGCTAGGTACATAAATGTTCATTATGCAGGTATCCTTGTTGATGAGGTGTGCCCCTCCCTCCACTGGCAGTTTCCCTCAACTGCCAATACCATCCCCCTCCCCTGGCAGTTTCCCACTACTGCCAAGCCCTTTCTTATAGTATCATGTTAATTGTTCAAGGCCCGCTTATGAATGAGAACATGTGGTACTCAGTTCTTTGTTTCTGTGATAGATCACTCAGTATTATAAGACTCTAAGTCCATCCAAGTTACTACAAAGTTCGTAACTTTTTCCTTCTTTATAGCTGCGTAATATTTCATCGTGTACAGGTACCACATTTTTTATCCAGCTTTACGTTGATCTGTAAATGCAATGAGTCATATTTAATCCATTATATGTCCTTATTCTATTAAGGACATATTATAGTAGAACATCAAGAGTGTACTAAATTGAGCCTGTTCATTTTAACTCCTTAAGCATAATCACCTAATAGCAGCTTCAGGAATGATAAGTATAAAGTCTGAATAAACAAAAACTCATCAACCTGTGCTTGGCCACATGGTGCTACGGGGTGGGTTTCCCAGGAAGCTGAGCCTATTGGTATGCAGGGTGTTTGCTGAGGAAAGAAAGCTGGGAAAAGAGGCAGGGGTGCACGCAGCAGATGTCGAACTGGGGGACAGGCCCTAAGCAGCCTCACTTACCGCTGGGAGCAACAGCAAAACAGGCTCTTCAGAGCTGCCCAGAGGACAACTGAGAGTAAGGCTCACACTCCTGCATCCATCAGCCCAGGTATGGGAGGGTAGAGCCGGATGAGGGGGCTTTCTGCAGACACAGGAACCCCCAAAGGGGCTGAGAGCAGGAGATGTGCACATCTGCCCCCACACCAGGGCAAGGAGACCTTCCCTGAAGGTCATCACAGCATCTACCACCTCCATTACTCCTGACGATATATTGACACACAAACCTGACACCTCTAAAGGACTGAAAGAACTGACGTTCTATTGCTGCCTTCATATCCACTTATTTGTTCTTTCGACCAGTATTTATTAAGAGCTGACCATGTGCCCGGCACTGTGTGAGACACAGCCATCCAGGAAAGAACTGTATTCAGTGGCTACCATCCTGTCTACCATCCCACCGTGTCTGAGTTCTGGCCACTTTCCCTGAAAACCACAGTGGTTTAAAAAACAGACACTTAATTCTCATGATTCGGGAGACTGAGAAGTCCAAGGTCAGGGTGCTGGCAGATCCAGAGTCTGACTTGTAGACGGCCACCTTCTCACTGTGTCTTCTCGTGGTGGAGAGCATAGAGAGAGGCAAGCTCTCCCAGCTCTTACATAAGGGCCCCAACCTCATTCCTGAGGACTCCACCCTAAAGACTTCATCACCTCCTAAAGGCCATGCCTCTGGCCACTCCATTGGGAATTAGGATTTCAACACAAGCATTTGAAGGGGGACACAAACCTTCAGCCCACAGAACCCACCCGCCTAACCCACACCCAAAGAAATGCAAGTGCTTTGGGCTTAAAGTACTCTACTATTAAAGCTTAACAAAAGTTACAATATTTAGCTATAAAATTTTAAAATGAAGAAGAGTCAGGAGAGGAAGGAAAGGGGAAAAGGGGAAAGAGGGAAGTCATTGCTTTACAGCAAAAAGAGTAAAGTAAATGGAATAAACTTGGCCTTTGGCCCCCATCAAACCTCTGTCCAAATTTCAACATTTCCAAAGATAAACAATTTGACCTGAACTTGTCTTTACTTGAGTTTTTTCATTATTCCGTGAATGCCTGCCTTACTTAATTTTTGGCAGGATTACATGAGGCCTGTGCAGAACAGGGAGACTGGTACTGGGCAGTCATGGAGCCATGGTGACCACAACATCCTCCTCGGATTCATCACGAGGGTCTCCAGCATCATTGCCATAGGCCAGACAGTGGAAGCACCATGTCAGACAGTGGAGGCCTTCCTGTAGTGGACATGGCTATTAGTACATATGAGTTAAGTGTTATTACTTGTCTGGATCCAAGAACTAGGTTTCTGCTCCACAGACCCTTTTCATTCCCAAAATAACCTGAAATTCACTACTATCAAAAAATGAACTGAAGTCAGGCACAATGTCTAATACCTGTAATCCCAACACTTTGGGAGGCCCAGGTGGGAGGATCACTTGAAACTAAGAGTTTGAGAAAACAAAAAAATTTGGCCAGGCATGGTAGGTTAGACCTGTATTTCCAGCTACTCGGGAGGCTATGGTGGGAGGATCACTTGAGATTAGGAGGTTGAGACTGCAGTAAGCTGTGATCATGCCATTGCATTCCAGCCTGGGCAAATGAGCATGACTCCAACTCAAAAAAAAAAAATGTTTTGAGGCTTAAAACACATCCTGCCACCGAATCATCAGCTGAAAATAATAGCAGTGGGACAAAGCCCAACAGCCCTTGCAGAGGGACCTGGCACAGAAACACAGGGCCAAATGTGGATGGAATTGGGGTGTCCTCAAAACTAAGCATCTAATATTGTGGGTTTCACACTAGAAGGAGGCAAACCGCCTTTGAAATTGGTTGGGAAAACACTTGACTAAAATATCAACTTAGAGAAATTGCGACTGCTTGTAAGTTTATTCCAATTCTATTAAGTGCCTTGAAAGCATGAAGCACAGAACGGCATAGAAACCAGAACCAAGCTCAGCAGAACTTCAAGGAAGAAGAACATACCATCCCCTTAGCCACTTTCTGTTAAGAGTGTTAGCTTGGTGAGGTCAAATCTGAGTCCTCATGGCTGGTGCGTGGGTTGGGGAGAATGTGTATAGGATTGTTACTCTAAATTCAATTCCCATTATATAGCTTCAGTCATTTTCATATATTTCTTATTGCCATGAATACCTAAATTCTTAAAAACCCTCAGGTAGAGTTACAGACATATGTCTGAACCAAGGGCTGCAGTCATGTATGTTCACAGTGAGAAGTCAGATAAGAAGCTCCCTTGGATCCATTACAGAGATGCTGCCTTGCTTTCGACACTTTTTAAATGGTTATGTCTGGATGTGGCCATTATTCTAAGCACATTAACGCATAAACAGAAAACCAAATACTGCATGTTGTCACATACAAGTAGGAGCTAAACACTAGGTACACATGAACATAATGATGGAACAGCAGACATTGGAGAATCCTAGAGGAAAGAGTGGGTGTGGGGGTTAAGAATCGAAAAACTACCCATTGGGTATCATGTTCGCCATCTGGGTGACAGGTTGAATAGAAGCCCAAGCCTCACCATCATGCAGTATACCCAAGTAGCAAACCTGCACATATATACCTACTGAATCTAAAATTAGAGATATCATGTCTCATTTGTCTTCACAATCACCACATACAGGAGGCCCCATAATCACTTCCTACAAGCAAGTAAGGTCAGGGGATGGTCAAGTAGTAGCGAACGGTCACCTAGCTATCCTGGTGACTCCCATTGCTGCCAGACTTAAAGCCTGTTCTTTTCTATTTCTTTCCACCTCTTTAACTGTTATTTCCCACTAACAAATTGTTCCATTAAAAATTCTACCCCCAAACTACAGAATATGCAATTCTATTATCAGCACATAGAACCATCTCCAAGACACATCATATGATGGGTCACAAATCAAATCTCAATTTTTTTAAAAACTGAAATTTTACCAAGCACCTTCTTGGGCCACTGTGAAATAAAACTAAAAATCAACTCCAGAAAGAACACACAAAACCAAATACATGAAAATTAAACAATCTACTCCTGAATGATCTTTGAGTCAACAATGAAATAAAGGTAAAAATTTAAAAATTCCTTGAAATGAATGACAACAATGACATAATTACCAAAATTTATAGCACTTCAGGCCTACATTATAAAGGCTGGAAGATCATATATTGACATCCTAACATCACACCTCAAGGAACTAGAAAAATATGAACAAAACAAATTCAAAGCAGAAGAAAAGAGATAATAAAGATCAGAGCAGAACTAAATGAAAAGGAGTCCCTCTCAAAAAAAAAAATCAATGAAATAAAAATTTGTTCTTTTAAAGGATAAACAAAATTGATAAACCACTAACTAGATTAATGATTAAATGAAGAGATTAAAATTAGCTTAACCAAAAACTGAAAATGGATACATCATAACTGATACCACAGAAATATAAAAGATCACCTGAGACAATTAGGAACACTTCTGTGCAAACAAACTAGACCATCTAGAGAAAAATGGATAAATTCTTAGAAACCTACAATCCCCCAACCTTGAATCAGGAATAAATAGGTACCCTGAACAGACCAATAATGAATAGCAAGATTGAATCAGATATTAAAAGTCTCCCAATAAAAAAGAAGTCCAGAACCTGACAAACTCACAGCCCAATTCTATCAGACTTCCAAAAAAGAACTAGTAACAATTTTACTGAAGCTATTTCATAAGATTGATGCATTTTAAGAAGACAGCATTACTGTAATACCAAAGCCAGAAAAATACAACAAAAAAAGCTATAGACCAATATCCCTGATGAACATAGATGCAAACTTCCTCAATAAAATTCTAGCAAACCAAACTCAACAGCACATGACAAAAATAATCCACCAGGATCAAATGAATTTTATCACAGGGAAACAAAGATGGTTCAAAATATGCAAGTCAAAAACATGATCCACCACATAAACAGAATTAAAAATAAAACTCATATGATAATTTCAGTAGATAAAAGCATTTGATAAAATTCAGCATCATTTTATGATAAAAGCCCTCAGCAAAATAGGCATAGAAGGAATATTCCTCAAAATAATATTAGCTATATATGATAAACCCATAGCAAATGTCATCCTCAATTGGAAAAAATGGATTAAAGATATAAATGTCAGGCCTGAAATCATAAAGGTTCTAGAAGAAGCCCTAGAAAAATCTCTTCTGGAAATTGACCTGGGCAAAGGATTTATGACTAAGACCCCCAAAAGCAAATGCAAGAGAAACAAATAAACAAGTTTGACTTAATTAAACTAAAAAGTTTCTGCACAGCAAAAGAAATGACCAACAGAGCAAATAGACAGCCTACAGAATGGGGGAAGATATTTGCAAATTATACATCTGATAACAGACTAATATCCAGAATATACAAAGAACTCAAACAAATCAGCAAGAAGTAAACAAATAACCCCACTAAAAAGTGAGCAAATTACATGAACAGATATCTCTCAAAATAAGATATACAAGTGGCCAAAAAACATGGAAAATCACTAATCATCAGGGAAATGCAAATTAAAATCACAATGAGATACTTCCTTGCACCAGTCAGAATGACCATTATTTAAAAAATAATTAAAAGCAAAAAGATATTGGCAGGGTGTGGTGAAAAAGGAATGCTTATACACTGTTGGTGATAGTGTAAATTAGTACATCCTCTATGGAAATCGGTATGGTGATTTCTCCAAGAACTAAAAATGGATCTACCATTTGATCCACCCAAAGGCATCCACCCAAAGGAACAGAGGTAGTGATGCAAAAAAGACACCTATATTCACATGTTCATTGCAGCACAAGTCAAAATTGCAAAGATGTGGAATCAATGTAAATATCCATCAACTGATCAGTGGATAATGAATATGTGGTATATATACCATGGATTATTACCCAGCCATGAAAAGGAATGAAATAATATCCTTCGCAGCAACTTGGATGGAATTGGAGACCACCATCCTAAGTAAAGCAATAACGCAGGAATGGAAAACTAAATGCTGCATGTTCTCACTTACAGGTGAGAGCTGAAGTAAGGAACTGAAAGGCATATAGGATGGCATACAGGACAATGAAGACTCAGAAGAGGGGAATTGTGAAGGCGGGTAGGGATGAAAAATCACCTATCAGGTCCAATGGACACAGGTGGTGGCAGAGGACACACATAAAGCCCAAACTTCTTCACCATTATATAATGCATCCATGTCACCAAAAACATTTGTACCCTTCAAAACTATCAATCAATCAATCAATCAACAGTTCTTTTTTTTTTTTAAGTATATAGGTAGGACAATTTTTAATAGTATGCATATACTATATATATATTTTTTCCATTATTCAATATTTTTTATTGTGATATTGTGGGATACAGTTAAGGGTTAGGTACACAAATATGCCTCGTTCAGGCACCCTTGTTGATAAGAAGTGTCCCCCCATCCCCAGACAAGTATTTACTACCATTAATCCCTTCCCCTACCCCCCCCATAGTTTCCCACCACTGTCAGTCATTTTCTTGTGGTAATACGTTGAATGATCACTATATGAGTGAGAACATAATAGTTCTTAATCGGGTGTGGTGGCTCATGCCTATAATCTCAGCACTTTGGGAGGCCTAGACCAGATGATCACTTGAGGCCAGGAGTCTGAGATGGGCCTGGGCAACATAGTGAGTAGTGGTCTTTACCAAAAGATTTTTTAAATTATCTGGGCATGATGGGGCATGACTGTACTAGGGAGACCCCCCTCCAAAAAAAACAGTATTTTTTGGAGGGTGTGTCCCTTACAGTACAGGCTTCCCCTGCTAGGTAAGTGTTCTAGGAATTCATGGGCACCATGTACTAGCTAGGGTTGTTGGGAGAGGCTGCATTCAGCTTCAGTGAGTTTTTTTGGAGATTCTTTGAACACATCTGCCCATTTCATGATGAGTGATTTATGAGCACACCTGCTCACACCGCACTGAATGTCCAGCAGTTTTTTACCAAAACAGCGTGACCCCCATGCCCCACTGTCTCTACTCACCAGATCTCATCCCAAGTGATTTTTTTTAGTTCCCCAGATGAAAAAAGTCCTCAAAGGGAAATGTTTTGCCAATGTGGAAGAGGTGAAACCAAAAAAAAGGCAGAAGCACTAAAAGGCATCAAAAGCCACGAGTTCAAAAACTGTTATGAGCAGAGGGAAAAAGTGTCTCAATAGGTGTATTGCATCAAACGGAGAGTAACTTGAAGGTGACTGAAGTTTAAATATGTAAGAATAAATATACAAATTTTTATAAATCAATTCCATGTTGGGGGGAGATACCCCCTCATATAGTCCCAGCTATTAGGGAGACTGAGGCAGGAGGATGGATTGAGACTGGGAGTTTGAGACTGCACTGAGTTATAATCCTGCCATTGCACAAACCTGGGAGATGGAGCAAGATCCTGTCTCTTTAAAAAAAAAAAAGTTATTGTTCAATTCAGTGCCCCTTCTGTTTACATGGATTTTGAGGAGCACAAGCTGATCATCTCACCCATTTCTGGCTTTGCTTGGCTCAGCCTCGTGGATGACTTCCTGCTCTGCCTCACATGACTGATGGAAAGCTGCATGGATGAAGGACTCCCATGGACCTCAAACAAAAAAATCCTGGGCCCCAATTCAGACCTAGGGACTCTGCAGGACTGAGCCTAGTTATCCATAGGATTAATGATATTCTAGTCTCAAATATATCACTTGCTCCCATGAGTGAAAACCAAAATCTTTGCGTAAATACTGATTACTCCCTGAGCTGCTTCTCAAGTCCCTATCTGATAAAGGAAATAGTTAATGTTTCAAAAGACTTAGAGAAACACCTAGGAGAATTCAACTGATAAAAGAACAAATTGGTACGCAGCAGAATGTAACAGTTTTACACCCTACCTTAGTCACGGAGGTAAACGTTAATAATGTGAAGAAATTAGGTGTGAGTATGACATTTTGGTGTCAGGGTACCCAGCATGAACCGTCCTTTAAAAAGGACATAACTCCCGATCCAGATTTTTTCAGGTATTACTCTGCTGTGGAGTAACATATAAGAGTTTAGAAAAACTGAGCTTTAAAGTAAAATTTCCATGACAAAAGTCCAAGTTTCACTGCGGTTCCAATCCTAGTCTTTGAAGATGTGCACCTCGTTAAGCATTTCAATCATGTTCAATAGTTCCTCGCATTGTCTTCTTCTCAGTACATCAATTTTTCCCCTAATTATATTGATTTTAGCAAATTGCAGTGTCCATCTGAGCTGATTTTCAAATATGACAGCAAAAGCTTTCAGTGAAAGAGAAAAACAAATGCATTGTGCACCACCAAGATGCATTAGTCCCTCAAACTTTATAGGAGAAAAACAGGCATTAGAAGGAAAGTAAAAACTGCCTGATGAAATGATGAGATTCTGAAAAATAAACAGCCACTCCAATTCCAGGCAATCATAGTTAGACCTCTTAAGTGTTCATTATTTTTCCTGCCTGAAAAGTAGGTACAAATCAACGGCAGAATCCGTATTTACAATTTCAAGTTTATGCCTCAGAGGGTGATCAGGCGACAAATCAAAAACTAAGTGATGTTTTAAAATCAAACTATTGAGGACTTTCATCAGCCACGGAGAAGAGCAGCCTTGCACCCTCCTGGAAGTCCCTGCTCCCTTTCTAAAAGCAGAATTGTTTCTCTATGTGCTTCCTGCCACCCCTAGTGATCTCATCTGATCTGCTTAACAGCACTTAACTCTAGGTGAACTCTCTCTCCCTCCCTCCCTCCCTCCCTCCCTCTCCAGTCTAGACCTCGGTCTTGAGTGGCAGGTCCATCTTTCCTGCAGTCAGCATCATACAGCCACCCCAGTGTCATTTGTGCATGCACTCATTCATTTTAAAGCTAATCCACATGTTGTTGGCTAAGGCTAGTCCCATGGCCACGCTCTACCTCAGAGATGGCAATGAGAAGGGAGAAATACAAGCCTACTACTAAAAGCCAGGAAAGAACTGTAATCTGTGATGGACATCACCACAACCATCATCCACATCCACAGCGTGCTGATCTACACTGAGTGCTGATTCCTGAACTCCCCGGTTGCCTGGGTCTACCTGTCTAACTTACCTCTTTTAGGTCTCTCCCACACATCTGAGCAGGACCTAAATACTTGAAAGTGTCACCTAACTCCAACAGCCTGGCTCAGCTTCCCCCTAACACCTGTGACCACCTACCCAATCCATGGTAGTGTTCGGTTTCCAGACTCCTACTCAGAGTAGGTAGGTTAGCAACTAAGATCCCAGATTCTGGAGGGAAAGCCCTTGAGTTTGAATCCTACTCTGCCATCTACTAGCTCTCAACTTAACCTGCAGGCCTCAGTTTTCTCATATATAAAGTAGCATTCACCACAATACCTACTGATTGTGCCGTTATTGTGCTGCTTTAAAGAATAAATGAATAAAGAACCTGGAAGCAACCATGCTGTCCATCAAAAGAGGACTGGATTAAAAAAATGTGGTACATATACACGATGGAATACTACGCAGCCATAAAAAAGAACAAAATCATGAATTTCACAGCAACTTAGATGGAACTAGAATCTATAATACCGAGTGACTTCTCACAGAAACAAAGATCTGAGTATCACATGTTCTCACTCATATAGTGAACCTTGAACATCCAACATAATACTATAAGAAAATGACTGACAGTGATGGGAAACTATGGGGGGGGGGAAGGGAGATGGGAATAACGGTAGTCAATATCTGTCTGGGGACAGGGAGACACCTCTTATCAACAAGGGTGCCTGAACAAAGCACATTTGTATACCTAATCCTTAACTGTACCCCACAATACCATAATAAAAAATACTGATTATAAAAAAAAAAAAGAACCCATAGTGATTATACAAAAGGGAGCAAAAGCATTTTAGGGAGAAATGAAATAAATGGTAAACAATTATACCTCCAAAAAAAAAATCATCTGACTACATTACAAAATTTGACTACATTATATTCATCAAAAGACAGCCATATAAAGGGGTGAGAACCCAGTATATAAACTGGAAGAAGATATTTGCATCACATCTCCCTTACAAAAGAGCAGCATCCATAGAGCAGGATATGCTATGACCACAGTACAAGTTTCTATTGGCCAATAAAAAGACAAACTAATACAAAAACTAAAAAATTTTGAGCAAGCATTTCATAAAAAAGGAAACCTGACTAATGAATAAACAAATTAAAAGATCCTCGGTCTCATTAATAACTCACAAAATATTAACTAAAGCTGCATGAGATACATTCATTAGAGTTGAAAACCTTGGTAGTCGGACAGTACCAACTGCTACAAGGGTAGGGTAGAGCAGTTGTGACAGGAGCCTTTTGGTCCACAAAGTCAAAAAATATTTCCTGTTGGGCTCATGGTCTAAGGTATTGAAAATATTCTTGCTGGGCTCGGTGGTTCAGCCTGTAATCCCGCGCCTTGGGAAGCTGAGGTAAGTAGATTGCCTGAGTCCGCAGGTTCAAGACCCGCCTGGGCAACTTGGTAAGATCTCATCTCTACAATAAATAAAAAAAAATTAGCCAGATGTGGTAGCGCGCACCTGTAGTTCCAGCTACTTGGAAGGCTGAGGTGGAAGGATTGCCGGAGCCCAGCAGGTCGAGGCTGCGATGGCCGGGAGCGGCCACTGCACTCTAGTATGGGCGACAGAATGAGACTCCAACTCAAAAAAAAAAAGAAAATATTCTTTTCCTTCATCTGGATGGTGGTTACATGGTAACTACTTTAAATTTATTTAAACTTTACATATACATTTTACATACTCACAACCTAAAAAAATAACTGAGCTTTAAAAAAATTTAATCTGGAGAATTTCAAAGTCCCTTTACAAATGTATAGTGAAGCTGGCAGAGGAGCTTAGAAGTTACCACTCTGTCCCAAAAACAAGTGAAAATCTGAACAAACTGAAAAATCAAAAACACTTCTTAGATCATAAGAGAAGCGGAGTCACAGATCAAGTCACTGTCCCCAGAAAAGGAGAGACAAATAGGTGAATATAGAGAATCACAACTTAGGTACAGACATCCATGAGCAGAAACCTCTATAGGAACCTATGCCAGAAAAAAACTACAGACCAACATCTCTTGCAAAGACAGATGCAAAACAACAACAACAACAAATCCTTAACAAAATATTAGCAAATAAATCCAACAGTGTACAAAAAGAATTGTTTGCCATGACTGAGTGGGATTTATCCAAGGTGTCCAAGGCTGGTTCATCATTTGAAAATTAATTAATGTAATCTATCACATCAACAGAGAAAAGGAGAAAAAAAAATCACATGATCATATCAACAGATTTTTAAACAAGAATTTGACAAAATTCAACATCTATTCCTGGTAATAACTCTCAACAAGCAAAGAATGGAGGAGAACTTCCTCAACTGATAAAGGGTATCTACAAAAACCCTATAGCTAATATCATACTTAATGATGAGAATCCAAACATTTCTCACTAAGATTAGGAACAAGGAAAGGTTGTCTCTCTTACCACTGCTTTTTCAACATTGTACTGGAAGTTATAGCTAGTGCAATAAGACAATAAAAGGAAATAAAAGGTATAGAGGTTGTGAGGAAATAAATAAAACTGTTTTTGTTCACAGATTACATGATTGTCTATGTAGAAAATATAAAAGAATCATCATCATCAACAACAAAAACTCCTGGAGCTAACAAGATACCAAGGTTGCAGGATACAAGGCTAATAAACAAAAGTCCATCACTTTCCTACATATCAGCAATGAACAATAGGAATTTGTAATTAAAAACACAATACTATTTACATTAGCACCCCCCTCCAATGAAATCCTTAAGATACAAATCTCAAGAGCTATAAAGGGAAAATTATAAAACTCTGATGAAAGAAGTCAAAGAATTAAATAAATGGAGATATTTATGGATAGAAAGACTCCATATCACCAAATGTCAGTTTTTCCCAACTTGATTTATAGACTCATTCAATCCTAATCAAGTTATTTTGTAGACATCAACAAACTGATTCTAAAGTTTATTTGGAGAGGCAAAAGACCCAGAATAGCCACACACACACAAAAAAAATACTAAAGGAAAATAACACAGTTGGAGGACTGATACTACCTGACCTCGAGATTGTAAAACTACAGTAATCATGAAAGTGTGGTATACTGACAAAAGAACAGACAAATAGATAAATGGAACAGAACAGAGAGCACAGAAATAGACTCACATGAATATTACCAACTGAACTTTGACAAAAGGGCACAGGCAATACAAGGAAAAAAGACTTTTCAAGAAACTGTGCTGGAACAGCCGGACATCCACATGCAAAAATGTTTCTAGACACAGAACTTGTACCCTCCATAACATTAACTCAAAGGGATCACAAACCTAACTGTAAAATGTAAAACTATAAAACTTCAGGGAGGCAGGGTGCATTGGCTTACATCTGTAATCCCAGTACTTTAGGAGGCCAAGAAGGGAGGATTGCTTGAGGGCAGGATTTTGAGACCAGCCTGGGCAAGATAGCAATACCCTGTCTCTATAAGTAAATAAATACCCCTGGAGGATAACACAGAAGAAAAATCTAGATGACTGTGGGTTTGACAATGACTTGTTAGATACAATTCATGAAAGAAAGAATTGATAAACTAGGCTTCATTAAAATTAAAAATATCTGCTCTACCCAAGACATTGTCAAGAAAATGAAAGACAAGTCATGGTCTAGGAGAAAATATTTGTAAAAGACATATCTTACAAAGAACTATTATCCAAAATATGCAAGGAAGTCTTAAAACTCAACAATAAAAAAACAAACTAGCCAATTAAAAATTGGGCCAAAGACCATAACAGACACCTCACTAAAAAAGATAGAGATATGGCAAATAAACATATGAAAAGATGCTCTACATTTTATGTCATCAAGGAAATGCAAATTAAACCACAAAGAGACACCACTACATACCTTTTAAAATGGCCCAAATCCAGAACACTGACAACACCAAATGCTAGTAAGGATGAGGAGCAACAGGAACTCTCAATTGATGGCAGAAGCAAAGACCTCTCCAAACCACTTGTCACTCTCCAACTGCCTGTTTATTATTGTTGCTGTTGTTGTTTTCCACAGCACTGATCTGCTTTGTTAGTAATCTGCTTTGTTGCTCGATGACTGTCACCGCCAGTGGTCTGTGAGCACTACGAGGCAAGGCTCAGACAGGATCCCACTGAACCCCACTGTCCCACTGGTGCAGGATGTATGCTGAGTAAATCAAAGTGGGAAGAGTGAAACTGGGAAGGGTCCTGGAATTGGCCCTCGGGAGTCCCTGGGGTCCACAGGCTGATCTGGTCTGCCTTGGAGGGTGGACTACAGAGAGGGGAGGAAAAATAAGTCAGGAGAAGAGCAGCAGCTGGGAGTGTGGGTGAGGGAAGGGAGTGCCCAGGACCAGCAGAGAGGAGAGATTGGCTGGAGAGCAAGAGGGCACTTTTCTTTATTAGGTCAGACCAGAGTGGAGTTGAGGTTAAAGAGAAGCTGGTGGCGAGGGTGCGGAGGATGGTGTCAAATAGTGTGTCCTGCTCTCTTCCTTGGCGAGTAAGCACTGGGTTGGCTGCAGTTTCTAGCCTGGACCCTGCCCTGCAGTCCTTGGCCTAGAGGGCTGCTCTGAAAGGCTGGGCCTGCCTCAGTGGGCCACACAGAGCTTCTGTCTGCCTGATGAGCTGGCCTGGGCCAGCACAGACAGTCCATTCTATGGAGGACAGAGGGCTGAGCAAGGCAGTCCTAGGAGCTTAATAGGACTTCAAAGACAGAATGGGCATACTGGGCACGGGCCAAGGAAAAGGAAACACAGAAAGAAAAGGACCAAATGAAACAAAGTGGAGACATTCTTCAAAATAATGTGAAAACACTTCCACAGTGCAATTTTAAGAATATTTCTTAGAGGTTATGGGGTCCTTGTTGCATTATAAAATGGTGATCCCACAGCCAAGATTTCAGGACAAACTCAGTTTTGCCCATTCAGTTTTATTATCTTGTAGGTATGACTGCCATTTTCACCATCAGGATAGATAGCCCCATCTCAATGCCATGATCACAATTTACATGACTGCCCATGGGGGGTATTTGCCTTATAAACATGATTCTATAATTTTGGCAAGACAGGAGGAAACAGCTCTTTAAAATACATGCTTATATTTGTAAAATTAAGTATGACAGCATCTTATATTTTTCATTTAAATTTTTAATACATATCAAGCCAGAGATAATGCTAGGAATTTCTGTCCATGTAACTCCAACAATAGCTTTCTAAACACCAATTGAACTTGCATGTGAGAATTTAGTTTGAAAAAGTCGCTTTTAAGAATATCAGGAGTCGCCACATTGGGTATACAGAGTTCTTTTCCCATCTCAGCAGCTGGATCTGAACAGCTTGATCATCCCAGTGATCTTGAAACATTGAAATAGATTTTCTTTCCTTTTAAGGAAATAATCATTTTCTTACCTTAGACAAGTCTGACCATCTGTTTTTCGCTTTGGTAACAAGATACTGATGAGCCTGTTCACAAGCTAGTTCTGAATCCGCGACCTTCTGTTTTGGTCTTAAAAGAAAAAAAAATAATAAATAACTGTGTTTAAATTTAATGGGCTCATTAATCTCCCAAGGGGTTCCCCTATCCCCCTGTTTGCTTCAAAGATACCATTAAAGTCTGTTATTTCACATCTGGTCTAACTTAATTCTTAAAATACAGTCTTATTTCCCCAGCTGCATGTTAGAGAAGTCTTCTCAAATTTTGTAAGTCCTTGTTTATTTTCAGAAAAATGCTATTCAACTTTTTTTTTTCAGCACACAAAACAAACAGGGCTCATTTATTCTCAGAGGGGGGAAAACACAATATAACATTGAGTATCTTGGGAAGAAAACAACTAAAAACTTTTCTTTCTGAATTTCTAAGTTGGAGTGATCACGGAGACTAAAGGAAACAGTTGAACACTGAGGGAGCATGGCTCACAGGTTTGGCTAATTTTCCAAGGTTAGACTACGGAAAAGATACTTGTACACACATGTTTATTGCAGCACCAACCATGCTGTTCATCGAAAGTGGACTGGATAAAAAAAAATGTGGTACATATACATGATGGAATATTATGCAGCCATAAATAAGGACAAATATATGGATTTTGCAGCAACTTGAATGGATTTGGAGTCGATCATACTCAGTGATTTATCACAGAAACAAAGAATTGAGTTCCATATGTTGTCACTCATAAACGGACCTTGAACAATTATAATGCTATAAGAAAGTGATTGACAGTAGTGGGAAACTGTTAGGGGAGGGGGGTGGGATAGGCATTTGAGTGAAACTGCTAGGGGAGGGAGGGGCACACCTCATCAACAAGGGTAACTGCATGATCAGTGTTTATATACCTAACCCTGAAATGTACCCCACATCTTTATAATAAAATTTAAAAAAAAAAGTACAGGAAGGGCAAAACAAGGCACTTTGTGCATGCATTTGGGCTTGCATTTCAGGTGGTATCACGGAAAGGCAAATAGAAATCCTATAAATATATATATATGTATATATATATATATATATATTTTTTTTGAGTTGGAGTCTCACTCTGTCGCCCAGACTGGAGGGCAGTGGCCACTCCCGGCCACCACAGCCTCGACCTGCTGGGCTCCGGCGATCCTTCCGTCTCCAGCCTTCCAGTAGCTGGAACTACAGGTGCGCGCTACCACTCCCGGCTAATTTTTTGATTTATTGTAGAGATGAGGTCTCGCTTGCCCAGGCGGGTCTCGAACCTGCGGGCTCAGGCAATCCACTCACCTCAGCCTCCCAAAGGCGAGGGATTACAGGCTGAGCCACTGAGCCTGGCTGAAATCCTATAAATATTTTTATATTTATCAACTATTTTCTCTTTTTGTAAAATTTTTAATTTTAAATATGTGGGGTACATTTCAGGGTTAGGTATACAAATGTTTTTTATGCAGTTACCCTTGTTGATGAAGTGTGTTCCCTCCTCCTCTGGCAGTTTCCCATTGATGCCAATCCCTTTCTTATAGTATTACTATAGTTGTTCAAGGTCCACTTATTAGTGAGAACATGTGGCACTTAGTCCTTTGTTTTTGTGATCAATCACTCAGTAGTATAGACTCTAACTCCATCCAAGTTACTGCAAAGTTCATGGTTTTGTCCTTCTTTATGACTGTGTAATAGTCCATCATGTATCAACTAATTTCTAAATAGAAAACTTGTCCGCTCCCTGCCTGTATATATCTCCTAGTCATAGGCTGATAAAAGGAAACAAAATGATTCTCCTGAGACCAGCCATACCTCTTCCATGAAAGGAAGGGAAGCCTCTAATACACTGCTGTCTCAGATCACACCTACTCTTCTGCTGATCTAAATTTAGAACGGGTTTGATAAAGAGGGGGGGTTAGCCTTAGATATTTTATTGTGAAAAGTAAGCAATGTGCTTTAGTAATACATTTGTTGGTAATGACCATGCCAATAATTCAAAAGGAATAAATTTTGGTTTTGTTTTGTACTATGTATTTGCTTTTCCAGATGTTATTAGAAGGTAGCATTTCTAACAGTAGGGTGTAATTCTGCTGAAATTTGCTTTAAGTCTAGGAAAATATATTTTAATAAATATTTATTGTTTTCTATGCTATCAGAATGTCTATTATAGGGAGGAGAAAGAAGGGAATAGTGAATAAAGAGTTTATCTTAGACATGGGTTGAAAAAATATTTTACTTAGGCCATATCTAGCCCATGGTCTGTTTTTGTTTTTGCAAACTAAGAATGGATTTTACATTTTTAAAGGTATAAAGATGTATTAAAGTGACTTTTGCATTTTTAAAGGGTAAGGAGGGAGGAGGAAGAGGAGAATGAGGAGGGGGAAGAGGGACAGAAACCAGATATTTGCTATCTGGCCCTTTACAGAAAATGTTTGTCAATCTTTGGTCTGGGAAGATAGAAAGTATTAAGAGGTACAGGCATACCTGTTTTTATTGTGCTTTGTCTTATTGAATTTCACAGATACTGCATTTTTTACAAATTGAAGGTTTGTGGCAACTGTGCATCAAGCAAGTCCATGGATGCATTTTTCCACCATCATGTGCTCATTTCATGTCTCTGTATCTCATTTTGGCAATTCGTGCAATATTACAAACTTTATTATTATTATAATATGAAGCTGATCTGTGATCAGTTGTCCTTGATGTTACTTTTGTAATGGTTTGGGGGCAACATGAACTGTGCCCATATAAGATGGTGAACTTAGTGGATAAATGCTGTGTCTACTGTCCGTTCCACCAATGTGTTATTCCCCCTCTCTCTCCCTCTTCTAAGGCCTCCCTATTCCCCGAGATGCAAAAATGTTAAAATTAGGCCAATTAAGAACTTATAATGGCCCTACTGAGGGGCCAAGTGAAAGAAAGAGTTGCATGTCTCTTGTTTTAAATCAAAAGCTAGAGATGATCAAGTTTAGTAAGGAAGGCATTTTAAAACTCAAGACAGGTCAAAATCTAGGCCTTCTGCACCCAACAGTCAAGTTGAGAATGTAAAGGACAATTTATTGAATAAAATTAAAAGTGCTAGTTCAGTAAGCACAAAAATGATAAGAAAGTGAAACAGCCTTATTGCTGATATGAAGAAAGTTTTAGTGGTCTGAATAGACGATCAAACCAGCCACAGCATTCACTTAAAGCAGAGCCTACCCAGAGCAAAGTACTAAAGCTCTTCAATTCTATTAAGGCTGACAGAAGTGAGGAAGCTGCAGAAGAAAAGTTGAAAGACAGCAGAGGCTGGTTCTTGAGGTTTAGGGAAAGAAGTTGTCTCCATTACATAAAAGTGCAAGGCAAGGCCGCCAAGTGCTGATAAAGAAACTGCAGAAAATTATCCAGAAGATCTAGTTAAGATCATTGATGAAGGTGGCTATTAGACAATAGATTTTTGATGTAGATAAAATAGCCCTATATTGAAAGAAGATGCAATCTAGAATTTTCATAGCTAAAGAGGAGAAGTCAATGCCTGGTTTCAAAGCTTCAAAGGACAGGCTGACTCTCTGGTTAGTGCCTAATACAGCTGGTGACTTAAAGTGGAAGCCATGCTCACTTATCATTCTGAAAATTCAAGAGTCCTTAAGAATTATGCTACATCAAAAAAAAAAAAAAAAAATTATACTACATCTACTTGGCTTGTGCTCTATAAATAAAATGAAAAATCTGGATGACAGCACATCTGTTGACAGCATAGTTTAATGAATATTTTAAGCCCACTGTTGATATCTACTGTTCAGGAAAAAAAAAAAGATTTCTTTCAAAATACTACTGCTCATTGTCAGTGTTTCTAGTCACCCAAGAGCTCTGCTGGAAATGTGCAAGGAGATGAACGCTGTTTTTATGCCTGCTAGCACAACACTCATTCTTTAGTCCATCAGTCAAGGAGTAATTTGGTAATTTGACTTTCTTTTTTTAAATTTTATATTGGAAATTTATTTAGAAAGTAGATTAGAGAGAAAGGAGATTCACTTCCCCACGGAGGGGTGGAGTAGGGGGAGCGGCAAAGCTTGGGGATACAAAAGCATGGTGTAATTTGACTTTCAAGCTTTATTATTTAAGATATGTATTTCATAAGGCTATAGCTGCCATAGATAATGGTTCCTCTAAAGGATCTGGGCAAAGTAAATTGACAGTCTTCTGGAAAGGATTCATTATTCTAGATGCCATTGAGAATATTTGGGAGGAGGTCAAAATAGCAACATCAGTCACAGTTTGGAAGAAATTGGCTTTAACCCTAATGGGTGACTTTGAGAGGTTCAAGAGTTCAGTGAACAGGGTATCTGCAAATGTAGCAGAAATAGAAGAAATCTAGAATTCGGAATGGATTCTGGAGATGGTACTGAATTACTGCAATCTCATGATAAAACTTTAATGGATGGGGAGTTGCTTCTTATGAAAGAATAAAGAATGTGGTTTTATTGAGACAGAATCTACTCCTGGTGAAACATGTGAACATTGTTAAAATAAAAACAAAGGATTTAGAATATTACATAAACCTAGTTGATGGAGCAGGTATGCGCATTGTTTTTTAGACATATTGCACACTTAATAACTAGAATATAATTACTTTTGCATGTACAGTCTTTGGCCTATGTTTTTTGTACTTTTAAAATTATTCCTACTGTATATCAGTCTTGGTTGTCACTTTAAATGCCTGTTTGCAAAGACAGTTCCTTTTTATCACCAAAATATTCATGTGACTGGTTCACTTGACTGGAACTGAACCTATGATATCTCAGAGGCAATGCTTATATTTGTTTACTTGAATTTTGGTAAGATAATAGTGACCTTAGTGTAGCACAGTGAGAAGTTTTAGATATGCATAAGAAAGGTGAGAGAAAAGAAATAATACAGGTTACAAGGACTTAAAATAACATAATTATAATTTATGATGTAATTAAAAGGAAATTGCAAAGTGTATAGCAGTTAAAGAGAATCTGAGGGGAAAAAGGGAGCCATGTTAAACAGTATATCATTATTGCCATATTATATCAATGGTGATATCGACTGACAGAAGCTGATACCCACAACAAAATGGGGATCTCCATAGACCCAAGGTGAGCCAGTTTTTTTGTGCCAAATCAACAAAAAATCAGGAAATCACAATAAAAATAATGGGAAGAGAAAAGATATCTAAACTTCAAAAGGCTCAATCACTGGCATTTTTCTATTACCCAAAATCATCTTGAGTGCTCAATCTTACATTTTAAAATAAGAATATGTCCACATAAGACAGTGCATAGAATAAAAAGTTATCCCCTTTCTTTATGCTCCTCAAATACAAGCCATTCTTTAGAGATGGCACTGTTAACAGTTTTAAACTTATATAAGCTTTCACATATTTTTCCATGCATTTGTTTGCAAATGCAATTATTTAACATTTATGTTATTTAGCATAATATAAATATATTTCTACTATTTAACATGATATAAATATTTGGCATATAAATATTTAACATATGCATATTATAAATATATAACATTTATAGAAAGTAGTTGCTATTTGTTTTTCACAAATGAGAATTTATCATAAAGGTTTTTCTGTACCTCCCTTTTTTCATTTTCTATGTTATGTGATTCTAAGATCTTAAAGATCTTTTCACATCAGCAATATGTAAGTATACCTCATTTTTTTATTGTGTCACAAAATTCCCTGGGTGTATACTATAATTAGTGTAAATATTTCTTTTATTTTAGACAGATTATTTCACTATTTTGCCATTAGGAATAACATACAGTCTTTTGCCTATGTTTTTTGTACTTTTAAAATTATTCCTATTGTATATCAGTCTTGGTTGTCATTTTAAATGCCTGTTTGCATAGATAGTTCCTTTTTATCATTTTTCTTAAGCATTTTTCCTGACAGAGCTTTTATGTCTTTAAAGAATTGGATAATCATAATCCTTATATTATTTTAAAGTTGAATTTAGGGAAGGTAAAACTGTTTGGCAAATATTGAGTAATCTGTTTGACTATAGATATGAGTATGGTTAGGCAAAAAGCCATGATTATCCAAAAATACAATCTTCTGCTTGAGAAAAAGGTGTGCTACTTGCCATTGGAAATATTTAAATATGGAGCATACAAATTTATTTTTTACAGAGTCACTTTGGAGGAGATTAAAGTACTCAATAAGTGTTATTTTTAGAGACTTCCCAACCTGGAGATACTTAAACAGAAGTTGGGGCTAATTATTTGCAGTGCATAAATGTTTGCATTTTCTTTAACTCATTCATATATGGCAAACCAACAGTGGGCTGAAAAACATGGGCCAGATATGACATGAAAACGAGACTTTACAACATGCAGTAAATCTGGTCAAATATCTTCATACTCATGATTAGTAAAGAGTGGGTATCTCAGAAGATTGACTTTCCTAGATTCCTAGCAAGCTGGAATTAGATACCAATACTGTGCTACCATACTGTTGCTCCTACATAACTAATTATTCATCACTCCTAGAAATGCAGCCGCAGGATTATTTGGTATGACTTATTCTTATCTGCTCCTAGCAAATAATCTTCAGTGTTAAATCCTTCCTCCTTAATTGTTTTTGCACAGTAAGTGTACTAATTGGGAAAAGGGGGCTTCCTATCTTTTTTGGTAGCATTGAGACAAGATTTACACTTATACTTATGACTGAATTTATGCAAATGAATAATAGAGAACTAAGTGGGTGTTCTGCATGCCGGTAAATGACAGGGTCAATTCAGGAGAAAGAAGATTTTATCTTTCCCATTCTCTCTAAAAAGGTTACTATTCTTAAACCAGGAATAGTACCTCTCCAGGAATGTCTTTTGCATATTAACTCTGCAAATGGTCCACACAAAATTATACAAACTCTACATCCTCGTATAGGGCATCATTACATTTTGGCCTCTGATGATAATCATCATGACTTGAAATGGCCAGTGGCAACTACATCTTTGACATTTATTATACTATCTTTAGTGGTTTTTTCGCCATAGCCACAAGGGATGCTGCTTTGAAACAGTAGTAATATTAATTGCTGCCATTATCTTGCTTCTCGTGTTAAATTTTGGGTCAAATGATTGGTGTAGGTCTAAATGAGCAGTCAGGGATGAAAAGGACAAAGGAGAAAGAGGAAAATACACGACTAGACTGAGCCCTGCTTGCATACTGAGAGGTAATTTACACAAATAGGCTAGACGAAAACAGATGGGAAGAGGGAGAGAGGGAGAGGTTTGACTAATGACACCTGACTGCCAAATGACCCTGTGGGTTTGAACACTGGCAGGACACCTAAAACTGTGCCAACTGCTACTTGGAACTGCCCAGTTCTCACTCACATTTCATTTAACAGGCTAACCTTGGTCTTTCTATTGTTACCATCCCAGAGAAATTTATACCATATCTAATTGTGGTCCAGAAAATATACATTTTAACCGAGCTCTCTTCTTTCAGAAGCTAGGTGGGAACTGCTCAGGAGTTTATTGTTATAGTTGCCTTTGCTTCCAACAGGGAAAATTGGATATATTTGTTCTCTTAAGAGCCTCTTTTGTAAATCTATAGTATGTGGCACCTTTTGTGGCTTAATAAGAGATGTGGAGGGAAAACTGAATTATTTATTTTAAGAGCATAACTATATTATTAAATACTTTGCTCATAAAAAAATGTTTGATCCTGACAGATAAGGCATTCCTGGAACCATATCTAATGGACTTCCTACCTGTCTTCTATTATCTTTCTTACTTTTAATTTTTCATCTTTTTTCAGCCACCAAATTAATGTTCATAGCTGTATGCTAAAATACACCTTGGGGAATCAAGTATCTTAGGTAACCAGTACTAGTTATATTGTGTATAGAAAGTGTAAAATCAGGATTACTAAAATCGTATGTGTTTGTCTAGAGTTTATTTCCAATAAAATTCAGAGATTTCTAGCCAATTAAAATTTAATTTTAAAAAACCTTGAAATATTTTGATAATAACTTAGAAGCCTTAGAATGTTGATCATAATTATGATATTGTATGCATTTACAAGCAGCATTTATGGATCTTAAAAGGCCTTCGCATGTTCTTGAAGATGCATTTCCCTCATTTTTTTAAACTTAAAGAAAAAGGAAACAAGAACACTGACTGAGGTCTAGGGCATATTTAATATTTCCTGCCCTAGCCCTTGGAGAAGAGATTATAGTGAACACCAAAAGAAAATACGCTGCATTCTCTAATTTATAAATTTTTAATCTGAAAGGAAATTCCATTTACTAAGTGTGAATTTAAAATGGTCTGTAAGTCTGGTATAATTTACTTTGTCAAAACAAATGGATAAAGGTTGTTGTGTATAAAAACAAACTAACAAAGAAACTCTAAATTGTGAAAGGTGGGGTCCCCCTGAATTAGGCCATAGACATTCCATGGGCTAGCCACTGAGGAAGAGGCAGGTCCTCAGACACTAAAAACATAATTTAAAAGGTAAACCCTTTCTGGGCCTTGGACTGCAGGGATGCCTGAGATAATAGTTGTATAGTGTAAGAAGGTGAGAGTTACCAAGGATAGCCAAAGTGAACGTTCAGAAGAGAGAAAAAGACATATCAATGAAGATGAATAGAGAATTCTTGAAATTAAGAAGAATGCAAGGAGAGGGAAATGAAAGATTAGCCAACTATCAAAGAATGGGAGTCAGAGGTAAAGAACTGAGTAGCTGCCCTCATGTTATAACTTTGGCTCATATCTCACTCTGAATTCTTAGGACTCAGATGGGTTTCTCAGCCTACGAATCTTTACTTGGAGTATCCTGGCTCGCGTGCAACATCACATCCGCCACCTTCTCTTTCAACATCCTCTCCTCCCAACCTATTAAGTAAGGTAGAACAGAAAGAAGCACTCTTTTAAGACAGTTTTAATATGAAGGACAAAAGTTTTTCCTGATTCCTTGGTTGCAGAAATTTCATTAAAGCTGGAATAATGTAAAATAGACACACAAAGTAAGAGTAAAACCAGTCCTGATGTTTTTAATTACCCTGAAAATTAGTGTAAAATTAAAATTTAAAAGAGATCAAATTTCCCAATGGTTGTACTCATTTCTGTTTACTAAGATCCTGACAGTCTCAAAAATGTCACCATTTTCTCAATTATCCCAGTAGTAAAGATAAGCATTTTTCTCTCTGCTACAATGGCTTATGATGATTTTTGTAAACAGAACAAAGGATAAATACACGATTGCTGTAAGGTGGTCTGTCTCAATTAGCTTGGGAATTTATATAATTAGTTAAAAAGTTTTGAAATTGTAAAAAAGCTTTTCTTTTTAAATAAATAAGTGAAGAAAAATGTCTTAAAGCCAAGTAGTTTGACGAGAGAGGTAGGGACATAAGATAATATTACAAGTATTTCTCAGAGTTAAAACATGTTAAACTGTCCACCTTCTTAAATCAGGCCCCTCATTTTAAAAATATTTTTCTTCAAAAGGAACTCCTTAGACCTCTAGGTACTTTTATGTTACTTCTATTCAGAAAAAAACAAAACAAAACAAAAACAGAAGGTTGTCGAAGAATGTGTATTTCCTTAAAGTACATTCCTGCGATATTAAGATAAATATAGCTTCCAAATATACCATTAAAGTCCAACTCGATATTAAAAATACTTCGGTGAACTTTAAAATTTATGCCTGTACCATACAAAATACAGGCTGAATTGAGTTAAAAGCTTTAATAAAAGTAATGAAAATAGAAAAATCAAGATTGAAGTTCACTTTTTATTTTAGCAATGTGTAATGAGTTATATATAATACAAAGGAAACTTCTATGTAAATGTCTCTGGTTTATTTTTACTCCAATCATTTTCAAGAACCACTTTTTAAAAAATCTTTAGATTATGAACTTTTATATGTGCACCATCATCTTCAAATATAATTTCAGAAATTGAAATGATATACAGGCTTATGGCTTATTTACTTTTAAAATAATAATTATAGAATTTTTAATCATTTAATATTACACAAAACATAATCAAATCAAAGGATCTTAAATTTGAAAGGTGCATTAGAGATAATAAAGTACTACCTTCTCCACCTGTAAGCATCCTTTTCACAATACCCCGGGCAGGAGATTAGGTGGCCTCTACTTGAATACTTTCATTAACAGAGAGATCATAACTTTATGAAGCATCCCATTCTATCTTTACATAAATCCAAATAGTAAGTGTATGTTCCCTGTACAATAGAGAGTTAAAAATATGCCTTCTTGTAATTTATGTTCCTGCCCTTTTTTTCTATCTATTTTGGATGACAAATAATTTTACTCTTTTCAAATTACAACTCCAATATTTTAAAGACAATAATTGGATCTCCCAATGACTGGATGTCTCTTTCCTAGGTATAAAATTCCTAAGAAGTCTTTCATGCAATATAATATTCTGACCACTCATCAGTCTAAATTACTTAACCTCAATTTTATTATACCTGAATTTGACCCACAAATAAACATAATATCATATGTGCAATCAGCACAATAATAGCAGTAATCTTCTGATTCGGGACATTGTACTCTGTGAGGGAGACTCAAGATGAAACAGTGTTTTGAAGCCCCACAGCAAAGGACCCTTAAAAAGATCCTTAATCTGAGTTTCATAGAATTTACAGGATACCGAGACATGATACCCAGGGAATATCTGTGATCCTCATGTATTTAATGTGAATATGAATATGTTATGTTGTAGGACAGAAAGCATTCAACTGCCATTAAACTATGTTATGAGTTAATGGCTCCCCTATAGTTCAGAACCACTATCTCTTTAATACATACACTATTTAATCAATTCTCTTCATCCTGATTATGTGCACTGACTAAATGAAACAAAGTTTAAGAATTTGAATATTACTCATATTTATTATAGCACTAACTCTGGAGATACACGGGACACTTAATTTTGTCATCTAAAAAGTTTTCAGTTCTTCCTAGTTCTATCTAATTTGTAACATTTTTAAAGCATAACATATTTTCATCTACGTCACCAATAAAACATTTAACCTAACAAGGCTAAGAATAAATTTTCTAAAACACTACCAGTCACCCAAGTTAAGTTGGTCTATTAATCATAGCTATTTGGTAAAATTATTTATATCAAGCCGGAATTAAGAAATCATAATTGCCCTGTGGTTTTTCCTGCTCTCATCAATTGTAAAAACTTTGTCAATTCCTTACTAAAATAAGGATTACCTTGAGTATAGAATTTTTCTGATCCATTCATCTAATAAACCTATAGATTTAATTTGTTTTAAATAAGCATGTATGGTTCTTTTTGTGCACTCCTTTTATACCTTTTATTCAAAGCCTTCTGTTTAATAACTAGTGAATCAGGTATGATTTGTCTTCCTGCATTAAAAAAATGAATATTTACATACTTAAAGATTTCTGTCCCCCTTCCCGCTTTTCACAATACCTCAAGAATTCTGGAAAGGGTTCCAAGAGCACACCACAGATCCCTCCACTACCTTGGAATATAATTCATCTGAATTTATTTAAAGGACTGAGTGACTCTGTGACTCTGTATAACTATCTCTTCACTGGTATGTTGTTTCAATGCCATACTAAACACACCTCATCTAACCTTCCGAGTGTGAAGATGATCTTCCCTAAGAGAGAAGGCAGAAATAAGAGAGGAAGTTATTATTATTATTATTATTATTATTATTTTCTCTTTATCCTTTCCATTGCTCGTTGCAGTTTACACAGCCTCAATTCGTTCAGCACGTTAGGCTTTGTGATAATGTTATTCTCAAGTTTTTGCCTGTCTTCATAATTTGTCCTTGATTTGATATGCTGTTTTCTTGTGAACACCCTTGATGTAGCCATAAATCATGCGAAATGTCCATTAAGTTACAGTCTAGCAAGTCTTGGTGATACTGCCATCAAATTTATTGCCTGTGTAAACAATGCAAGCTCATTTTGTTCATTATCCATATTCTAAGTATTAGTATAAAGATATTTGCACCTGCACCCATAAATACTGTCCCTGATTTGTCCAATTTTATATATATGCATACATATAGTGATAATATATATACACACATATATATTTATACACTATTTACTTATTTTGAGCACTTATGCTGCAGCAAACACTGTGCCAACTGGTAGAAACACAAATACAAATAATACATGGTGCTTAACCCTTCCAGAATCGCAGTCCAGTAGGAGTGAACAACTGTACAGAAAATTGCAATACAATGGAATAAACTAAATCAATGTTTTAAGCCCTTGAAAGCATCCAGGGGGAAGCAAACACCTGAAAGCGACAGAGAAGAAACAGGAAAATGTTTAAAAAGATGATGACAGTTAAGCTGAGTTTTGACTCTGAATAGGATCACTAGGAGATATTTTTCCCCCCAACAGGTATTAAACAATTCTCTAGCGGTTGTTCTTTTAAATATATACCCGGTAGTACAGTAAGTCCTCAATGTTGCTGATACGTTCTTGGAAACTGTGACTTTAAGCAAAACAAGTTACTGTATAACCAAACCAATTTTGCCATAGGCTAATTGGTATAAACAAGAGTTCAGTTCCCAGGGCATATAGTAGGTTATTTAGCTTAAAGTCATGGCAGTTTCTAAGACCCTACCCTGTGACGTTGAGGACTTAACTGTATTCATTAATATAATTATAATTATATTAAATATATATATACATATATTCCCTATTAGTTTCTAGAGGAAGAGGTCAGTTTTCTCTGTCTTTTTCTTTCTGATTATGTCTAAGAAACTGCATCACTTGTCATTTTCTTTTCTGGGGAAAGGGTAAAATGTGTTCTTTCTCTATTTTCTTTAAAGCTCCTTTGGTCAAATAGAGACATTTCCAGTCAAATATACTTTTCTTGGTCGTTTTTTTTTTTTTTTTTTTTTAAGTCGGTGTCTCACTCCATTGCCCAGGCCAGAGTGGCAGTGGCACACTCACAGTCATCCCAGCATCGACCTGCTGGGCACCAGTAATCCTTCCACCTCAGCCTTCCGAATAGCCAGAATTATAGGCACACGCTACCATGCCTGGCTAAATTTTGATTTACTGTAGAGACAAGGTCTCACCAAGTTGCCCGGGCTGGTCGCAAACCTGCGGGCTCAGGCAATTCACTGGCCTTGGCCTCCCAAAATGTTGGAATTATAGGATGAGCCACTGAGCCCAGCCTCTTCTTGATTTTCAAGAGAGATGCATACTATCTCTTTACCAGGACGCGAGAGCTCTGATAAGCCATGAAATTAAAAAAAAAAAAAAATTCTGCTCTTGAATTCTGTTTATAAGACTACTTGTTCACGTCCAAATCCTTTTTTCTTTTCAAAATAAAGTAGTAAGAAGAAATCATGCTGCTTTTTGTGCAAATATGGAATATCTCTTAATTTCCTATTCAGGGCTTTGAAGTCCAAGTCCTGGAGATATAGTTCTGTTATTTTAATTGTCTTATTTGTTTCACCATAACCTGCAATTAAACTTGTTGACTTGACTGGCCTTCTTTTAAACCCAGAAAGACCCTCTGTCCCTGAATAGTCTTGTCCAATCACGTAGCTGCCTCCTTTTTCCTTAGCAATGGTCAAAGAAGAACCAAAGCTCAACCTTGAGGTACATGTCTTTGTAACAGGTTGTCTAAATTCTTTTATTCCTCTATGTTCCTCGTGAGGCCTTTATCCAAAGGAATAAATGCAGATGCTCATAGCTGTTGCAATTTTCACTGATGAATATTTTCCTACTCTTCTTTTCTATGTTAGTTTGTTCTGTTTGTTAACTATAATATCTTCATCAATACTATCACTGTGAAGTTCATCAATCTCTTATTATGCACAAGGCATCGTTACACCCTTGCTGTGCTTCAGGCACTGCGTTAAACAAAGTTCTTTGAACATGTTAACTGATATTTGAGTTACGTTAACCCAACGCTAGCAGATTAATACTTATATTATCACCATTTTACCAATGAGGAGTGTGAATTTTAGAAAGATTATCTGAATCAAAACCAAAGATGTAATACATGGTGAAAGTAGGATCCACATTTTTTTATACGAGTATTGATTCCATCACTTTGATTCTTTTGATTGTCTGAGGTTCTTCTTAAATGATCACCTGCACTCGCCTAAGAACTCTTCATCCTCCTTAATAAACTGGAGCATAGAAAAGTACTCCTGAAGTCCTTTACTTTCACCTCTGGAAGAGAAATCAGCTTACATTTATAGCCCCATAATTGGTGAGTGCCTTAGGCAGAAAGATAAACATAGCACATGGCCTGCAGTTTGCTGGAATAGTTTCCTTCGTGCCAGACTGCTTGGGCATCAGAATGAAGCAGTCCTTTGTGGCTTCCCCTGGATATTCTTTCTCTAAACAAGCCAAGGAAAACTATCTCTTTGCTCTGGGCTCCCAGTTGTGACAGTGTAGAGAGTATAAAAGGAGTGGGGAGGCTCTTTCTGGATTCTGACTTCTATACACCTTTTTCTTTCACCTCTTCTTTCCCTGTTAGTCTGACTACATCCAATGTAACTGTGATTCATATGACTTGCCCAGACTCTTTTCCATGGGACTGTCATACGTTGTGCTAATTTGGGTGACTATTCTTTAAAATATTTAATGGGATATATTTCATATATTAATGAAAATAGGAAACAAGTTACAAGATGTCCAGAAAGTTTATATTTTAAATTTTATTCCAGGCCAGGAACGTTGGCTACACCTGTAATCCCATCCCTTCAGGAAGCCAAGGTGAGACGACTGCTTGAGCCCAGGAGTTTGAGACCAATCTGAGCATCATCTCTACAACAAATTAAAACAAAATGAGCTAGGCATAGTAGTATTTGCCTGTAGCCCCAGTGAATGGGAGTGGGGGCTGAGGAGGAAAGCTCTCCTGAGCACAGGAGGTGGAGGCTGTGGTAAGCCATGATCATACCACTGCACTGCAGCCTAGACAACATAGTGAAACTCCAAATCAAAAAAAAAAAAAATTTATTCTGGTCATGTTAGAAAATTGGTAATATTATTTGATGGAATTGACTAAGAGTGGCCCAGGGAGTAGAGAGTCTTTTTTTCTTAATCTCCCATTATATTTGAAATATAATTTCCCTTTAAGTAAACAAGAATGCATTTTCAAGTACTTTAGAATTAATGACCAAAACTCCCCAAGGAGTGATCTATATTGAGTCCTAAAGTCACAACTCTTCAAGGACATGGAGTATAGTTAATTCACCCACTTATCTGACCCCAAATAGAGGTTTTTAGATTCCTTCAACCCAACAGGGAAAAGTACACACTAGGTAGTATTTTTCTGTTAAACAACTCTTATTTAGAGTGGTGAACAAGTAAGTCAACAAAATGAGGTGATCCATACTTTTTCCTGCTTATGTTCTAGGGATAGAAAAATGTAGAATTTCCAATGTGCAATTTCTGTTGGCAAGAAATTTAATTATTTTGTTGCAATGGGGATTCTTTACCAATAAAATTTCTGATTGTAGTAGTCCATCCCCATGTTTTTTCGGTTTATAAGTTGCCTGTCAGTCTTTCCCACACTCACCAGGAGTAACAGCAAACAACAAAACAAAAAAACAAGACACTATCTCCAGTGGCAGCAACATCAGTAGCTTGGAGAATACAACTTCTTTGTTTTGCATTTTCAGTCTTTATTATAATTCTCTTTTGCCTGCAATCCAATTTCTTTTAGACTCATATGGTGCCAATTTCTTCAAAGCTTATTGTAGTAATATTAAAAATCTCAATCTAAATATTAAATGAGACCTCCAAATCTATGAAACAAATCCATGTGGGCTCACAAAATTTCTTCAGGCCTTGAGATTTTAGTTACTTGTTTCTTATGAAGAACAAATTGTCTTTAACATTGTATTTTATAAAGGACTTAAATGTGTGGGTATCCCCTAAAGTACTTTACTTTTGTGACTTTTTAAAAAAAATCATAACTTAGAGAATCTCAATATTTGAGTGATGATAATCAAAATTGCTTTGGGCTGAAGTTCTGTATTCTGTATCACAGTCCACAGGAAAATTTCACAGGCAAGTAATAAACCTGGAAAATATGGGTTTTTAATGGAAATGTTGACAGACCCTAGCAGACACTGTTGTAATATCTTGAATCTGATTTAAAAGAGGTTTTCAATAATGTTTTTCCAAGTCAATCTTTTGGGGAATGCAAGTTAAAAAAAAAAAAGTTTTGTCGCTACTTCTACCACAATGACTGTGAAAATGTGAGAACTTTGTGGCCAGAAACCTCAGGGCACCTGTGAATGACATCATGGGCACCTGTAATAGGAACATAAGCATGGAGGGACTACTGTCCTGTAAAAAGCCACCCAGCTAATATCTCACTGCTAGAGACATTTTGATTTCATGATGATATAGGTGTCATGGATGATTCTGGTAAGTTCTCAAAGGAAAGCAGTAATGGAGTAAACTATCACCCCACCTGGTTATGTTTTAATAGAAAATTTTCATGGAAGGATAGTAACAAGAGTAATTGTGATTAGGATAGTGATTCTAGAAGTACTTTAAGTCATTATTCGATATACATATTCTGTGCTTTTCTACCTTCTTTCCCAAATCATAGTACAAGATGCCTGCCCTTGGTAAATTTTATACTTCAAATGTTGCTGATTATGATAGGAAACAAGAAATATTTTCCTTAATTATCTAATTAAGGAGAAAAATCAATTAGGCATGGATACCATCAATCTGAGGTTGTTGCCTTGATCCGTCCCTAGAGTTATGCAATATGATGGTCCTGAAAGAGGCCCTGAAAAAGGCAATGCCTAGGTCAAGCTGAGGAGAAGACTATCTGGACGGAACCACAGCTCCATGCTTGCATGCTTATTAGCTGTGTGACCTTGAATACATTATATGATTTCTTTTAATACTCAGTTTTTGCACCTAAAATAAGAAGATAGTGAACAGTAGTAACAAGAATGATAATAATAATAATAGCTATGTATAGGCGTGCTAGTATAAACTGTGTTGGCACTTTGCATATATTAACTTATTTAAACAGAATAGTTGCGACCTCATACCTTTGTTGTAAAAAAGAGGTACTTCATGGACTTCATTTGCATAACCTCAGTGCAAATGTTAGCTATTTTTATTTCTACAACACTGATCTTTCATGAACAATGTTAACGAGACATAAGTGTTACAACCTTCCATGATTGTTAACACCATGAATTGTTGTTGTAGATCTGTGTGAAACCAAAGTATGACAAGACAACCCATTCCACAAAAGCCTTGGTCGGTGGGGCTCGGTGGCTCAGTCTGTAATCCCAGACTCAGGCCAAGGCGAGTGGATTGCCTGAGCCCATGGGGCAACTTGGCGAGACCTTGTTTCTACAATAAACCAAAAATTAGCTGGGCATGGTAGTGTGCACCTGTAGTTCTGGCTACTTGGAAGGCTGAGGCGGAAGGATCTCCGGAGCCCAGCAGGTCGAGGCTGCGGTGGCCGGGAGCGTGCCACTGCACTACAGTCTGGGTAACAGAGTGAGACTCACACTCAAAAAAAAAAAAAAAAAAAAGGCTTGGTCAGAATCAGTCAAGGGCTTTCACATGGGGGCTGAGAGGAACTTCTGAAATTTTCCCAGCTCCACCTCAAAGGACCTTTGGCCATATACTCTTGATTTTGGATTTCCCAAATTCTAGATTGACCCTTCATTCTTCTAGTCTATAGTAGAAAAGGAGTCATTTCAAGCTGATGTTGTGACTTGATATGACAAAACTTTAAAGAAACAGCCATCTAAAATATTTAGAGCAAAATATAAACAGCTAGACTCAACATCTTTTTACAGCATAAAAACATAAAGTAGAGAAAGCACACACCATAAGTATACAATTCAATAAAATTTCACAAACTTGATACACCCATGTAACCAACACCCAGACAAAGAACAATACTGATATCACTACAGTCACACCGCCCATAGTAGCTAGATTTTTATGGAAATCTTCAGCCTTGAAAGGAAATTATCTTAAGGGTATTCTTTTAGTAGGTATTTAGTGAACTCTCCATGAAAACTTTATAAACTCTATTTCATTTTGGAGGAATAACTTTGATAAATCTGAGTGTGCTCCAGAAAAGATGTAAAAATATATGTGAGATATTATTCATTTTACTTTAAAAAATGAAATAATTTTAATTTTAGCCTCAACTCAATCCTGGCACTTAATCTCCAAGAGCCTTTATAACAAAAATCTTTGGCTTGGACCTCATGGACTACCATTTCTAGCATAGCAGCACCATTAATAAACTGTATTCATGCTAATATGCTGGCTTGGGGCAATAATCATTAGAGTCCCCAGTTCTAGTCCTTGCCAATAAAAGTCCACTAAGAGTGGCTACTATAGTATTGTAATTATACAATTAGCCTTGTCAAGTCATGGAGCACTGGGAACAACAGGATCTTGAGATTTGAAATGTGACTAGCTGATAGATGACTATCATTAAGCTCACCCTTTGTTCACTTTGTGATGGGGGACATACTGAGCTTAGGAAAAGGCTCCCTAATGAAAGATAAAATTCTTGACTCAGAACCACTCTTCTTCATGCGCTCATAACCACTCAGCTCACCCTTCCTTTCCACAGCAACACATATATTTTGTTCACATTTTACCTGAGCCTAATGAAAAATAACGAACAGCTGCCAGCAAGCTCTTTTTAATCAATCAAATTTAGATGATGACAAGTGAAATTTTATACAAATGTTGTTCGGCTTAATATTTTTGATCATCACAATAAAGACCCTCAACATCCTACATACCTATCCATGTATACATATTAAATTGGGACTTGTAGAATTGTGACTCCTTAGAACTGTTCTATGTTCAAATGATAAATCCCTCTTACTGTATTCATATTTATGACATATAAGAACACATATGTGCACATATCACACATGCGTAGTATACAAGCTGTGTATATTTTGTCTTATCACATGTGATCCTAAAAAAAGTTAGCTAAATTTTGGAACCGTCTCAGAAGGGAAAAGATTGGCATAAAACCTTAACTGCTTGTTCTCATTCACTTTCAGCCTGTTTTCATTATGAACCTAATTTTCCTCCCTTCCTGCTCAGTGCCCTCTGGGTTTTATTGGGCTATCTCTCTTTCTACAGCCAGTGGCCTGCTAAACTGCTTTCCTTTGGCAAACAGAAGGGGCAGAAGTGGGAGTATAGATGTTCCCACCAAGTGATTGTAAGAGGATCTAATAACTACTACTTGACTGTTTCATCCCTTCTAGGTTACATAACTACACAGATGCTCTTCTTCATAGCCACTGTAATAAATATTTATGTACAAATCTATAGAGGACTCCTTAGGAAGTAAGAGCCTACCAAACTACTAATGCCAGAATCAAATTTAGTGGCCAGAATATGGATGTCCATTTTAATGTGCAAAACACAAAATGATCGGAAAATGTTAAAAAACAAAAACAAAGTCATTATTACAAATATTGATCATGGCAAGATTTGAGTGTACTTAAAAACAAAAGAGGAGGTAAGTGTGGTTATAAAAAGATGACATGAGGTCAGGAAGTAGCTCTATATCTTGATTGTGATGGTGGTTATGTGAACGTACACTTGTGATAACATTTTGTAGAAATATTCACACTTACAAATTCATGCACAACTGGTGAATCTGAGAAAGCTCTTAGATTTACCAACGTCAATTTCCAGGTTGTAATACTGCACTACAGTTACACAAGATGTTCTCAATGGGGAAACGAGGTGAAGGACAAATATAACCTCTTTTAAATTTTTTATAATAATTTCCTGTGAATCTGCAATTATTTCAAAATAGGTGTTTTGTTTGCTTGTTTGTTTGTTTGTTTGTTTTTTAGCGCTACCTGGAGAAAGATTTGGTCGTGGTCAAGTGTGAAAGTAAACCTGTTTTGTCTTCAGTTCTACCATCATTTTTCTGTTTCCAAGCAAATCACTTGACCTCTTCATTTTCTTTGTCTCTTCTATCTACAGAAAAATGTAAGTCCCATCTCTCTGACTTATCATAAACATTTTGAAATCTGCAGGAAAAATGGCATCGCACACAAGCATCTAAAAGATCTGAATATGTGTCACAACTTCCTAAGAGCAATATAGTAACACCCATCTACCACTGTAGTTTTAGAAACAAAAGCCATGGGGGAGTAATAAACTCGATATGTCAATCCTGCCACTTTGATTCTGCATTTGAGAAAATCACTGTGTTCCTAAAATCTGCTACAATACCAAGCCTCACACAGTCATGACTAATAGATGTAATTGTGAGCACTTTACACACATGAAGTACAATTTAGTCCATTTGGATTGGGTAGCTTTCACTTTTCTGTCAAAAAAAAGTGCATTAGAAGTACTAGCTAAGTATAAATTCACAGTAAAGAAATTAAGTTCTTTACTTTCTGGATATGTATGGCAGCTGAATAAAAAAAAAAAAAACCTTTGCCATTTATGGAAAGGAGTAACTTACAAGCTGAATTAAAGCTGCTCAGCATGCCAAACAAAGCCACGGGCAAAGCAAGGCAGGAGAGAAGCTTGCTATTTTATAGGTTAGACAAAAAAGCCTAAATGACTTCTCTAAGTGAGAGGCCTTCATATTTCATGCAAACCCCGGGAAATAATTAAGGCTTTGGTGCAATTTTGAGACCTATGCTCTAGAAACTGCCTTAATAAACTTCATTTTCATCTGGTAGTATCAAGATGCTCTCTTATCCCTTACTACCCTTTAAATATTGTCCTCCTTTAAGGCAATGGAAATTTGGCACATAAATAAAAAGCATGCGCTTGTTTCAGGGAGGAGATGAGCACGGTTCAAATTCAGCCAGGTGCTTTATCACCAATTTGGGAGGGTACAATGCTATTAGACCTTCTTATATAAAGATCAAAAGGGAGAACTACTGGTGGAGAGGCTGGATGAAATAAAAACACCTTTAGAAAGTAAACTGAAAACACAAAAAGTACTTCAAAACAAAAATAAGCTAGCTGCCTCATTTAAAATTCTACAGGGAAAAAAAACTTCATGAAATTACTTAAAAATTATTGCAAGAAAAATATGAGCTCACATGGTAGACCAGTTCTCTCTAATACTGTGGTCGCTGTACCACCCAAGTTACAAGAAGGATACACAAGGGTCACAAAGTTAGGGCTTGGGTGTGGTGCTGGCTGCCAGCTAATCTGAACTAGGACATCTGGGGTGACAGAAAGGTTTACGGATTCAGGTCCTGTTTTGCTAAAACTGTGGCCTTAACTGGACTCTGTCATCTGTTTAGGCTTCACATGCCCTCTCTCCAACACAGGTGCATCCGATGGTCTTGAAGCTGATCTCTGAGAGGACCTGGAAAGCCCTAAGAGTTCCATGAAACCCTCTCACAATTCTTCTGTTGCTGCAGTTGTGGCTCAGTTTCATCGGTTTTGATTTTCAAGTAACAAAGAAACAAATTGATGCCTCAAGAAAATGTAAAACCACTGAACTAGATGATCTTCTGGGACTACTTCCTACACCAAAAATTTCAACAAGTTCTGATATTCATTTTTAAAGATTCATCAGTTCCACCGAAGGAATTTTTCCTTGTTATTTTTCTATTGTTTCCCTCTCCTTTTGTACACAAAGCAGTAAAATACTTTGCTGAAATATCAATTGGTGTTTTGTGCTTGCTTCTTTAGAATAAATAGGAACGTGTATGTGTTTCCAGTCTTAGCTCCTTATGTGAAACGGGTTTTTGAGAGTGTTTGTACTGCAGGACCTAAAATTGCAATTTCAAATCACCAGCACCCAGGAGATAAGTCTCACTGAGGTTCTATTGTTTGAGAAATTGACTTATTTCTATCCAGCAGTGGAGGTGGAATGTTGAAAGGTCTGAACTAAATCATCTGGAGAAAAAAGTTAAGTTTTTCCAGACTGATTTCAGGTCCAGAGGAGGCTGGGAGTGGGGTCGTCAGTGTGTACCCACACAACCCGCAGGGTTGGTGTATGAATGGGCACGTAAGCCCTGGAAGGCTGAGCAGCATGATACCAGGGTTTGTAGGACCATGCACTGGCCAGGCTGATGGAGGGAGGGCAGTTATGTGAAGTGGAACCCTGTCAGTGGTCACTCCGAGCTAGCTCAGCTAACAGGAAGCCAATACCTCCAGCATGTGAGTTAGCCCAGGATCCCAGAGCCACCCAGCAGACCAGTAGCTGACCTCAGACTCCTGAGCAACACATACTTATGTAACAAATAAAAAAGAGAGGGAAACAATGGTTTGGAAGTTATATAACAGTGCATGCCTGACAGATTAGAGAGCTTTGTGGCTTGGGGGCTGAACCAATGACGAAATACAGAAAAATGGAGTCTCTGCTTCTGTTTGATAAACGCCCTGTATTCCTCTTCAGATTCTTCAATATTTCCAGAAGAAACCTTGTGGGCATCTCCCAATACATAATTAAAAGGGAATTCCTGGCCAACTATAATAGGTGCATACCAAGCTGGGATAATCCTCCCGCTCCCCGCTTTATTGAGGTATGATAGACAAACAAGCATTGTGTGTATTTAAGGTGCATACCCAGATTTTTTTTACATATGCACACATTATTAAGCTAACTGACACAACTAAGTAGCCTCACTTAGTTACCATTTGTGTGTGTATGTGTGTGTGTGCTGAGAACACTTGAGTTTTACTCTCCCAGCGATTTTCAAATGTACATTACATCATAGTTAGCTGTAGTTGCCTGGTGTACCTTACGTCTCCAGAATCTGTTCATCATATAATTGCAGAGTGGGTCAACATTTATCTCTTCTTTTCCCCTAGCCCACAGTTCCCTCTCTGATACTATGGGATTATTTTAATTTAGAAAACATAATACAGTGTTTCTTGAACCTGGGATCTCAGACCACTTTTGTTTCTGTCTAGCATGAGGAAATGATGAAGGAAACATCTCTGGAGTAGACTTGTCTTCCTGCTCTCCAGATCTCCAGGCTGCCAACTACACATACTAGGATTCTTCTGTTCCATACTCTCCTGAGTTCACTCCTTATACTAGATCTCTTTCTATATTTATATGCATTCTGTTGGTTCCATTTCTCTGGAGAAACTTAATACACACAATATAATTTTTAAATTAATAATACATGATTCACTCCTGGTTAGGCAAAGGTTGTAGATAATTCTCCTTTGGGATTCAGTTATTACATCTCTAATGAAGACATGGTTCTAAGTAATGTACTGAGACCCTGCCAAAATTCTCTGAGTTGGCTGCCTTTTTAATGAAAAGAAAATCAACACTGGATCTCTATGAAATAATCAATGACTTGTCCATAATTTTGAGTTCAGTTCTTCATCTTTAGATTAGTTTGCAGTGTGACTCTGTGAGAGTCACCAAAGATGTTTATTCTAGAAAAAACTCTAGCTGGGCTCGGTGGCTCAGCCTGTAATCCCACGCCTTGGGAGGCTGAGGTGAGTGGATTGCCTGAGCCTGAGGGTTCGAGACCCGCCTGGGCAACTTGGTAAGACATCATCTCTACAATAAATCGAAAAATTAGCTGGGTGTGGTAGCGCACGCCTGTAGTTCCAGCTACTTGGAAGGCTGAGGCAGAAGGATCGCCGGAGCTCAACAGGTCGAGACTGCGGTGGCCGGGAGCGGCCACTGCACTCCAGTCTGGATGACAGAGTGAGACTCCAACTCAAAAAAAAAAATAAAAAGAAAAAAACTCTTACACCAAGTCAGATGCCACTGATTTTCACAAAGGATCTAATAATAATTTATCAGAATATATAATGCTTCAAATTCAAATTATAGCAATAAAAATGATAAATAATAAGTTATCATCTTCTTTTCTCCCCCAAAATGGTCGCACAATTATAAAAATAATCTATTTTGATTTTAATAGTGGATTTGTGGATTGTCACTGAATAGACTTTGACTATGCTACTAATACTATGACTTCTAATTTCAATATTTATCTTTTATTGTGCCCTAATAAAACATAATTTTTTTCTGTGTTAAAATATACTCAAAGAATTCAGTCAATCAACTAATATTTACAAGCTTCTAAACAGTATTAAATGTCATTACCATATTTTTAAATGTAATAATAAGTGCCAATTTCATCTTTTCTATAATGTTAGTAGTGTTCTATCTCTTCTCTAGAAGATTATTGTTTTTTAATTTTGTAGTTTGTATGTATATGCATGTGACTGAGATCATATCTACACATTGCATCTGGTCTTGACCAGAAGCAAATCAGAAATGTCAACACCCAGTTCATGCATTTAAATGACATCAGACATTTAGATTTGAATCTAATGTTAATTTATGCAGAAATAAATGGCTGGATCAAATGAGAAATTAAAATTTCTTGTCAGTCGGTATAGTTATTGCTAGAGAAAAATGGAAAAGAGGAAAGAAAGAAAGCAAATGAAAGTTCATTTCATATACACATTCAAATTATAAGGAATACTTTGTATCTGTGCACAGAAGAGAAATCCATTTTTTAAAATATAAGAATATGCTCTCCTTTTAATCACTGTAAGCAGTGTTTTTAAAACGAAAGAGGTTCTTTTCTAGTCTTTTCTCTTCCCCACTCAACCCCACGCTGCCACCAATAATAAAAAAAATAAGGTCCACAGAAACCTCACCACAAAAACAATCAGTTTCACTATCACCATTAGGAATATGTTATGGACAAGAAAAGTAATTTGGTGATGAACAAAGTAGAGAGGGCAATGAAAATATATATATGATTGATAAGGTCTACTAAACTGATCCAAAATAAAGTTGACTTTTGAGACAGGTTTTCTCAGAAATAAAGCTGGAATCAATCTATCTGAAAAAATATTGAGTCTTATTTATAGGCAGAATCTAAATTATTTTGGTTAAACATGCTAGGTTAAAAAAGTTTAATTCTTTAAAATATTGAATGATTTTTATTATTTTCACATTTTGGAAGAATTTTAAGATGGGTGAATTTATAACGTAATCAGGTAATCTGAATCATCTTGAAAAGTGAAAAGGATTGTGGACATATTTTCAGAATCATCCCTTCAACTAGTTTCAACAGCAAGCCACCAAAAAAGAAAGTCCTCAGAACCCTCCTTCTGAGTTACATTGCAAATCAATTAGAGAAGCAGAAAAAAAAAAAAAAATCTGACAAAGTAAAATAAGCCAGCAAAGCTCTGAGGAAGGTTTCAGGATTGCGAAAAATAATAGTGGCCTAGACTTTGAAGTCCGGCTTTCCAAATCCAACAACAACAACAAAAAGCTACAAATAACATTTTTCTTAGAAAGGAGTCAGAAGCTAAAATGTTTGCAGTAATAGGAAGTCAAACCAATATTAGCTTTTCTAGCTTGAGATTGAAGTTAGAATTTTCTTTTTGCTTCTCTTCAGTAGTAGACTGTTCTATTCTAAGAATTACTCCTTACCTTGACTCTTTGCCAGTTCACTGGTGATTTTACTTGTGTTCAGTATTACAAATACTTTAGTTCTTCTAACATGAAAATCAGATAAATACGCAAGCATCTTAGGAAACTGCTTGGGAAAGCACATGAGATGGGAGATTCTAGTTCTTTTTCCCAAAGGTCAGAATATTGAATATTAAACATGAGATTCCCTCTTCCCCTCAGTACTGCAGGTCTCAGAACAAATGCTAACTTTTGTATCTTGGATTTTAAAATCAGGTATTTTAGGAATGACATCAATAGGGTGTTCTGTGAATATATGTGTCTTTTCTTAATTTATTCATACCAGATAATACCCCAAATAACCCAAAGTGTTCATCCTCACTTTAGGCTAAGCAATATTCTTAGCATATTACAATATCACCTTACCCTCATAATTATATATAATCCTCATAATTCTATATCCTTCCTATAAAACTGGTTGTATCATTACATCCCTTCTCAGGGGCACAGAGATCAACTGATTTGTTTAAGGCCACATAGCTAATAAGTGGTGGAGATTGGATTTGAACCCAGGCAGTCCGGTTCAAGAGTATGTGGGTTTAACATAGACTAATGCTAGATTACACATTTTAAATTCTTAATTTATGGTATCACTTGTGACAAGTATTTATGACTCATAATAGTTCACTCAAAATTGTTTTGATTGTGCTTAATACATTGATGTGTATATTATGTCTGTGTTTTATTTATATATTATTTTTGTTTTATTTATATATTATTTTGTGTTATTTATATATTCTTTTTGTGAGATGGAGTCTCATTATGTTGCCCAGGCTGGTCTTGATCTCCTGACTTAAGTGATTCTCCCTCCTCAGCCTCCCAAAGAGCTAGCTGGCATTACAGGCATGAGCTACCATGTCTGCTGAATGTGCTTTATCGTAATGGTTAAAACATTAGTTGAAAAAAATTTTTTCCACAATTATTCATCTAGTACTTTCTCCTGAAAATGTGACCTAGATGCTGATGGTGACATGTGTTCAGCCCAGCACTTTGGAAGTCTAAAGCAGGAGCCTTAGCCAAGGATCACTTGAGCCAAGAAGTTCAAAGCTGCAGTGAGCTATTATGACATCACTGCACTTCAGCCTCAGCATCAGAGCAAGACTTTGTCTCTACAAAAGAAAAAAAAAAGATGTAATCATGAAGACAATAACAGGTGTTATTTATAATAAGATATTTTCCTTATGGGTTTAACAATGAGACCCAACTACAGATAAAATGCCATGCTCCTCTTCACTCGAATTCAGATCTGTTGTTCAAGAAAAGTAGGTCACATGAAGCTGGACTCAAGTGTGAGTGTGTGGACAGGAAAGAGTGAAAAGTAGTTTAGAAAACCTGTCTTGGTAGTCAGAGTTATCTGGTTATCTCAGTATATTGGTGTATTCTCTTGGACTTAACTTCCCATTTTCCTCATCTAGAAACTGGCAAATCTATAGGCCATACTGCTAGAGTTTTAGTAAAGAAAAAACATCACGCTCTGCCTGCCTAACTTCTCAGCAACAACTATGAAAGAAGAGATTCTCCCCATTACCTTCTACCCTGGATTCATCAAACACCAAGAAGTCATATGATATTATGAAATAACATGCTCAGCTCTGCTTACCAAATTAAATCAAGTTCCAAATGCATCACATACAAAGTGAAAATGACTGCCTAGAAGAAACAAATGAATTTGGTGTTTAAATTTGCATTTTCTGTTACATAAACTTTTGAACAAATGATGAACCAATGGAAAATGGAAAGAAAAAACCTGGAATCTGAATGAGAATATATGTATGTATATATATGCTCACAGCTACTGCAGCCCCCATCTGCGGGGCACAGCCTTTCAAGTAGCTGGAACTATAGGAGTGTGCCACCACGCCTGGATAATTTTTTGATTTACTGTAGAGACAAGGTCTTGCCATGTTGCCCAGACTGATCTCGAACCCGCCTCTCACCTCTGCCTACCAAAGTTCTCAGATTATAGGTGTGAGCCACTGCACCCAGCCTGACACTGTATTTTTAAAATACTTTCTTATATGTAATGGCAACACAGATTAGTAGTTCCACTATTCAATTCTTAGCTGTGTGAATTCAATCAAGTTACTTAAATTATCCATATCTCACTTTCTTTATCTGCGAAATGGCCATAGTAATACTTACCTCAAAGATTTGTGATAAAACAAATTAATTAATATATAAAAAATACAGAACCAGCAGAGTGCTTGATAGAGTTAGCTATGATGATGATTTCTTTTGCAAGCTGTTAAGCTTTCCATAGGCATGTTATAACACATCAATAAATTGGTTATTGTACAGCATCATGCCTCCCTCCTTCTTCCAAGCTTTTTCAATGAAAAAAGAGATATAGCCAAAATGCAAGTGAGTACTGGGGCAATTATAATATCTCACATACTTTCATGACTTTCTCTTGGTAAGAATTGGAAGCAAAAAAAAATCAGCCTCTAAGTTATTGAAATAACATAGCTATTTGTAAAATATTTGCCTTTACTCAGACCATATTATTCATATTTTACAGACATTTCTAAAATAATTTTCTGTTATGTTGCTTTCAACATACAGTTAATAAGAGGAAATTGTTTTGAACACTCTATGTTCTAGGAGCTAAGCCAGGAACTATACATGGGCTATTTTATTTAATCTTTGCAAATCACTGTGAAGAAATGTATTAGTTTTCTATTATTGTAACTAATTACCACACATGCAGTGACTTAAAACAATACGAATGTATTCTCTTATAGCTCTGTAGTTTAGAAGTCCCAGATCAGTTCCACCAGACTAAAATCAAGGTATGTGTTGACCTGTTTTCCTTCTGGAGACTCTAAGGAGAATCTGTTTCTTGGTCTTTTTCAGCTTCTAGAGGTAACTATGTTCCTCAGCTTTTGGTACCTTTCATTTTCAAGGTGTATCATTCAATTCTTCTCTATCCTTACATCTGATCCTTCTGCTTCCCACCTATAAACACCCTAGTGACTACAAAGGGCCGATCTGGGTAGTCCCGGCTAATCTTATCACAACACCCTTAATTGAATAATATCTGCCAAGTCCCTTAACATGTAAAGTAATGTATTCACAGATTCTGGGGCTAGGATGTAGCATATTTACGGAAGATTGTCATTCACTCCACTAGAGGCAGATACTATTTTTTTTTTTAATATTCAATATTTTTTATTATGATATTGCGGGGTACAGTTAAGGGTTAGGTATACAAAAATGCTTCGTTCAAGCACCCTTGTTGATAAGAGGTATCTCCCCATCCCCAGACAGATATTTACCACCATTAATCCCATCACCCCCCCCCATATTTTTCCACCACTGTCAGTCATTTTCTTATGGTAATACATTGGATGATCAGGGTCTACTATATGAGTGAGAACATGTGATACTCAGTTTTTTGTTTCTGTGAGAGGTCACTCAGTATTATGGACTCTAGTTCCATCCAGGTTGATGCGAAATTCATGATTTTGTTCTTTTTTATGGCAGCATAGTATTCCATTGTGTACATGTACCACATTTTTTAAATCTAGTCCTCTTTTGATGGACAGCATGGTTGCTTCCAGGTTCTTGCTATTGTGAACAATGCTACTATAAACATACGTGTGCAGGTATCTTTTTTATAGAGTGATTTTAGTTCTTCAGGGTATATCCCCAGTAGGGGGATTGTGGGGTCATATGGGAGGTTGATATTTAGAGTTTTTAGGAATTGCCACACTGCTTTCCACAGGGGTTGCACTAGTTTACACTCCCACCGACAGTGCAGAAGTGTTCCCTTTTTGCCACACCCTCTCCAGCAACTGTTATTTTTTGAGTTATTGATAATGAGGCAGATACTATTATGTTCATTTTGCAGTGGAGAAAAAAATACAGTAATCATTAACATCGCTGTATACATTGAGAAACAAGAATTCAGAGAGGTTGAATAACATTCAAGCTCACAAAACTGAAAAATGGACATCAACATACTAACATAGGTCTTTCTGATCCTAATGCTATTTGTAGTAAACAATTCTGCTCCCAAAGTAGAAAAAAAGATAAAGGAAGAACTCCCTCCTTAAGGATAGATTTTTAATTTTCTTTATGAGTTAAAAATACATATTTGTTGAATGGCAACTGTATGTATAATCCAATTTTAGGATATAGTCAGTCCCTAAGTAATCTCATATCTTTCCATATATATAAATACCTATGACTTCTAAATCTATATCTACAGTACCAACCAAATTTAGCTACCTAATTAACATCCTTAATTTCATGTTCTAGAAACTTTTCCAAATTCCCGTATCTGGAAATGAACTCTTGATTTTCTCCTACAAATATTTGCTTCCATTCTTCACTAGCTCAGGAAATGCAACCACAATACTCTCCTTCCCACCACCCACAGTTAATCAATTATCAGATATCTTAACTCCATCTACTCTTCTCTATTTGCATTGCCTCCAAACTCCTAACCAGTATCTTCATTTTTATTCTTGTGTTGTCTCAAGTTAATCTCCATATAAAAACTGGCATAATCTATTTAGAATATAAATTGGATGATGTCAATTCCATGTTGAAATGCTTCAATAACTGCCTACTGAACTGTAATAAAATTCAAGCTTTTCATGCTATATTAGGTTACCACATACTGTGCTCTGTTTAGGACTTTTTTTGTGTACTGGTTGTCCTGGCATAACTAGTAATAGAGCCTCTTTTCATTTTTAAAATGGTTCCATTTGTAATGGTAATAAATTCCATGGCCACCATATCTGTAGGGCCCGGTGTGATCTTTCCTCTTCCTAAATACTCTTCTCATGGCTAAAGTACTTTCCCTCAGGACTCAGTGGCATCTTCCCTTAGTCTCCCCTGTAATTAATGTTATTTAAAATCTCAGCCACAGTATTCAATCCCTTACTCTAATTTTTTCAATGTGTCTTCTATCCATCAAGGTACACAGAGAGAACCAGGCCCATATTTATGTTGTATACTCTGATATACCTTGGTCAGTACAGTATCCAGTACATGGTAGGTGTCCACATATATTTGTTGAGTGGCAATAACTAAGCTTGTCATACACTCAGAGAGATATGTAAAAACACATGTAACATTTAAAAATAAAAATGTGTTCAAGAAGAGGAAGTAGTTGCTTATGCCTGGAAAAAAGGGTTGACTAGAAACAGCAGCATAAATGGAGGAAGCCCAATCAGGGTTGATGCATGAATAAAACTACCAAGTGTCGATCAAGAAGGTATGAGAAAAGACTTCTAAACCGAGAGCATGGCATTTGCAAAGGCAAAATGATATAGAACTGTGGGATTATTGAGGAAATAATATATGAGGAAATACAGACGGAACTAAGAAGTTTAAGGCTTGGCTTTGTTTTCATTGGTAGTCCTAGGGTGACTTGAGAATTTCTATTGCATATTTGGCTTACCTTACAAATTATGGAAGTTCTTAGATAAATAAATCAGCTTCTGAAGAGTTATAGTTCAAGATTCGATTACCATAAAGAATCCTCACAGTTGTGAGTTTATTACATAATATTTACAAAATTATAATACATTGCTCATAAGGAAACTATGAACATATTGAGACTTATGGTACATAGAATTCAACTGGGTTTTTCTATCTTACAATTTTTTGTTTTAAAAATTATCTCCAATTTCTGCTTTTTGTAATATATTTTTATTCATTATTAGATTGTTAAAAAAAATAGGCCAAAACTACTAAGTTGCTATTTTGGCATTTATATTACACAAACAAAAAAAAATGAAAATATCTATAGAATACATAAGACTGTAAAAATAAATAGGCCAAAACTACAAAATTGTCATTATACAAATGTAAAATAAAAATGTGTATAGAATTTATAGGACATCAGATCACATTATTATGTAACTAGGAGTAGATATAATGAACTCCTATTCTTCTAGAAACAAATTTTTCAAGAAAGATATTTGATATAGATAATCATAAATAGTTGCTTTAAACATGAAGAATGTACATGTATACCAGAAACCACACACTAGTGGACTGCATGGCACGAATGCTTTGTTTAGCCCCCAAAGTGCTTCAAATATTTGAACTGAGATTTAAATTTGAAGAATTCACATAAAAATCCAGAATTCTGGCCACCCTTTAAAAGACTGAAAGATTAGCTACCTCTGGTAATTCTCAAATCACAGTCCCTTAGGGGGTAGTAGGTGTTCTCCTTGTTCACCACAGAGCCACCTCCCCCATTGCCTCAGACCACTTCTGAGGAGATCTGGGGTGTGTTACATGACTGAGTCTTCCTGTCTGACCAAAAAACTCACTCGTTATAGATGAATTGAAATTATCAAAAATACTATGAAAATATTTAGAATTTACCATTTGTGATACTGACACTTGAAAACACAGATTATTTAAAAAATCATCTAAATATGGAACAACTCAGACATTCAATCTTTTCTTTCTTGGATTTTGTTTGTAAATTGGACTATACCAAAACAAACAAAAGCCAAACAAATCTGGTATAAACATTTTTCTGCCTGGTTAGTGAGCTACATGTTTTGACATCCAGTCAATTCAATACAAATAGCACAGTATAATAATCCAACAATATATCATGCATTTAATTAGTGGTTCGCATAAAAGTATCTCCCTACTATATTTCTTTAAGTATAGCAAATATAATTTATTTTATTTAAATAGGTTAGAAGACTCTACATGTTTCAGTATCCAAACTGTTCCAGATGAGATGTTAACCCAGGCGTGTCATTTCCATAGGAAATGATGGGCACTTACCTTAGCTATTTGGACACACCAGTTAAGCAACAGCTGTGATCCGATGTTATCCTTGTGCTCATGAACATAATCCAGCAGGCAGCCATGGGGCATGAGCTGGGTAACCAGTTGAATGGTTGGGCTCAGACACACACCCAACAACCGAACTAGGTGTGGATGGTCCATACTTGCCATGATGAGAGCTTCCTGTAAGGAAAAAAAAAAAGTAACAGCCTCATTTCAGCCCAAATGTCCTTATATTCATAGTTACTTGCATTGTCCTAATGGGGCTATAAATGATGTTGAAATGTACTCTCATTCGATGGAATCAATTAAAAGTGAAAAAATATTATTGCAATTATTTTATCTTTAAAGTGATTTAATTCAACAAAATTAAATGAAAACTAGACTATGCATTTATTAAAATGGAAGCTGTTATAAAATAACTGCCTATAAAGTGAAGAGCAGTATTTTTTCCTTTGTGATATGAACAATATTCAATTTATTTACTGCCAAGTAAATTGAAATGAAGCACAATTTATACTGTGTAGTTTTAACATTTTGCCTGGGTTCTAAACTACAATTATATATATATATATATACATATATATATATGTAAATATATATTTAGTTATTTGCGAATCAGGTGACCCAAATTTAAGTCACCTATTATTGGTATAGAGTTAGACTGCACACATTGTGAAATGTATACATTGTAAATACAGAAATGCAAATAATTACAAGCAATATGCCTATTACCTATTTATATAAAAGAATAAATATTTTCATAAAACATTTTGTTTCATAATTTTACCTATCCACAAATTTATTTCATTTTCAAAATTATAAGTTGTGTCTCATTCATAGTATATTAGAATTTGAGAGTTAGGTAAACTATAACAATCTGTTCAAACCAACTTCCTTATTTTATAAAAACAGAAGACTGAGTTCTAATTTCTTTATCACAATAATAAAGGCACCTTTGCTTAATGGAGATAGAAAGTGAACATGTGACAATTATTTAGTGTATTTTAAGTTAGCTTCCAATGAAAAGTTTTTGTGTATTTTTATTATAATTTGAAAAATATATAAACATAAAGGTACGCATATGCACTCTGTTATGGTTTGCCCTATGCTTTTATATCACAAAAGCAAATAAAATAATATTTATCTCCTATGAAAGGAATAGTAACAGTTTGCTTTTAAAAAGCTATATAATATCACCTACATAGTATTCTTGTCAATATTTAACTTGACACTAATTATGAGGAAAAAAATCAGGCAAATCCAAATTGCAAGAAATTATGCAAAAAAATCGACCTGAACTCTACGCAGCCATAAAAAAGAGCAAAATCATGGATTTCGCAGCAACTTGGATGGAACTAGTATCTATAATACTGAGTGACCTCTCACAGAAACAAAGATCGGAGTATCACATGTTGTCACTCATATAGTGAACCTTGAACATCCAACGTAATACTATAAGAAAATGACTGACAGTGGTGGGAAATTACGGGGAGGGGAGAGGAGGGGGGATGGGATTAATGATACTAAATATCTGTCTGGGGATGGGGAGACACCTCTCATCACCAAGGGTGTCTGAATGAAGCATATTTGTACCCCTAATCCTTAACTGTACCCCACAATATGATAATAAAAAAATACTGATTATAAAAAAAAAAAAAAAGATTTGGAAGCTTTTTTACTCAGAAAGAGCAAAGTCTCAACAGTGTGTTAGCTAGGACCCCCTGGGCTTGTATTTATCTTGCAGGGATCAAGTCCTGGCCTAGTGGAAAAGAGTAAGACAAGGAGAAAAGAGAATATTCTAGAAGACATATATGGGAGCAGCTTTCTTCTCCTGCCACGTTGAGGAAGATGGGCTTCATCCAATTCTGGGGTGTCATCATCCTTTGCCACATTTATTTCTTTTCAAAGTCATTTCTGGGGACTGGAGGAATGACAAATAGCATACAGAAAGTATTTTTACCCTGCATTTATTCATCTAAACTCTGGAAAGTAACATAGGATTGGGCAAGCTTTGTGTTCATGAGTGCCTTCATTTCTGAGGGAGAAAATAATAAATAAACAAACAAAAATGGGCTAGAAAGACATGGATAGGAGAGTAGGAAAAGGGGAAGTAAAGAGAAGAGGGCTAATGCAAGTTGCTTCCATATCTTTAGAGTGGCAGAAGAAGAGGATACTCAGGGTTCCCTTGTTTCAAAGGCTTGTATACCCTTATAAGAAGGCAAAGCGAGATCAAGTCAAAGGTTCCAGATGGAAATAGAGCCTGATTTCCTCTGAAGTGGACCTTATTTAGTCCTACTCAGTTGACTGAGCTTTGTGGTGGGTGGATGAACAGAGTCACAGACATGGCAGAGGAGAAGGCATTTCAGTTATTTCTCAGGGACAACTGGAAAGAACCCCAACATTCTGAAAATTTCTAGTGCAAAATTCTTGTTGTGGTTTTCTCCATTACTAGCACTGTAAACTGCTTACCTCCCCTTGTTCATTTTCCCATTTCAATGCCCAAATCCTATGATGCTAAGGTCTGGTAGTGGCAATATTGCTGGAGCCCAGGCAGTAATTTCTTCTCAGTTTTGTCCCATCCAAGATAGATTAAAGTTTTGATGAGGGGGCTAAAGAGCTTCAGAATATAGTTGAGTCCATATTTTTCCTGGGGAAGTGTTACATATTGAGTTCTTTCTTTTTCATGATCATTCTTGACATTAATTTTTCACTTACCTTCATCCTAGGATTTAATTGTTTTTAAAGACTTGGATTATGAAACAAGTAACAAGATAATCTCAGGACATTGTGAAAAGGGTGTTTGATCACTCAGGCTCTTAAGTGCTGATGAGTTTAAGAAACACTGTCTAAAATATAAGAATCCCAACACCCCAGAGAGTATTTCTGGGGAGGAGGCCTGGCATGGTAATTGTGGGACAATGTAACGCAGAAGATCATAGCATAGCCTTTGCTGTCAGAACTCTTTGGGGCAAACTTTGATGCTGTCCTTTCCTGCACTGGGACCTTGTGCAATTGACTTGAGGCTGGTCATGCCTCACTTTTCTTTTCTGTGACATGGGATAATAGTACTTTCCTTCTTCGAGTTACTGTGAAAATGAAATGGGTAATATAAGTATAAAAATATAGAAAAGGAGAGTGTAAATAACCTGAGTACTGCCAGATAATTAGTGAGGAATATATGTAAAGCTTTGCTCACATAAACAAAGCAAATGCTTCCCAGGTGATTCTGAGGTATCAAATATGAGAATCACTGCTGTAAATATTTTTAAGTACTTTTTTTTGGTTCAAGTTTTTCTTTGGCACAAGAGCAAAACATTCAGAATTAAATGAGAAAGTTGGGAATTTAAACAATATACTTGTTTAAAAATTAAAACATAGCACCTGTAACCCATTATCGAAAACACTGTTTTAAACCTTTATGGAACCAGTCAACATTTCAAAAATCAATGCCATATTCGTATGCTGTGATTCTTCTCTATTCTTCCTCTCTAATTTCTCTTTATTTTTCATTTCCAATCCTTTTTTTTTCTTTTTTTACCTTATCCCTAGTCAATCCTCTACTTTTTTGTTTCTTTGTGCTTATTTAAGCACCTTATTCTTGGCTTAACTCTCTAAACAGGGAATAATTTCAAACCAAAGAAATGCTTCTATTTGTTTCAATGATTAAATAGTATTGCTTTTCTGTTTATTTCATTGGATGCATACAGTTGACTTTCTTCTATGTTTATTTCCAAAAGTAGTTGAGCATTTTTATTCATTTCTCTTAAAATGTTCTAAATTTAATAGGTTTTAATGGTACTGTAATTTTAGACTAGAAATCATTGAAAAGTTACCAGATCCTATTATAAATTTTAAAATCTCAGCATTATAATGTCTTTTTAATAGAATATTCCCAATAGCAAACAATTTCAAGACAATTTGCAAAAATGGCTCTAATAAGACTCTTTACAACTTTACATATCTGGCCTTCCAAGCTCCTAGTTGGTTGCTTCTACAGTGCTTTAGGAAACACTAGCTTTGTACAACATCTCATCTTAATTTACCAGACTGGAAAGACTTACACAACAGGGATGTCTAGTCCTCTGTTCCTGACTTGCAATGAACTTTTAAGTCCATTGATAAAGTGACTCCAAAGATGAATACAGGTATTTTTAGTGTGAATTTTATTATTTTTACTATTGGCAACTGAAAATATATGATTACCACTTCATAAACTATGAGATGCTGCTTCCTGGTTCCTTAGGAAACAGACATGCCATGGCATACTGTCACCATAAGATTGCAAGAAATGAGAGGTGGCAGGGGGCCCTGCTATGTTGAATAGTGATTACTAGATTATTGGCCATAAAAATAGCCTCCTTCATCCTCCTAATGAGAAAGGAATGATCTGTGTCTCTTAAGTAAATGAATAAAACATATTCAGCCATATCTGCAGGGGAAAATCAATTTCATTTTAATTAGATAACTTATTAGTGAAGCCCCAAAAGACTCTCTGAATACCAAGATGCTTTCTTCATATACCATTGGTAAGGATATATAAAGTTCTTTACGAAAAAATCCATTAGAATTCCTCATTAAACCCAAAGAAAATGGAAGTTGGGAAGCAATCTCTAATTAAAATTCTAAAGTATCTCTTTTTCTACTTTTAGTGACTGCTTGTATCCTGTTATATGAATTGAATTTTGTCCCCTACAAAATTCATTTTTTGAAGTCCTAACCCCCAGAGCCTCAGAACCTTATTTGGAGGCAGAGTCTTCACAGATGCAATCAAGTTAAAGCGAGGTCATTAGAGTGAGCCCTAATTCAATATGACTAGTATCCTTATAAAATGGGAAAATATAGATGCAGAGACAGACACTCATAGAAGGAAGACGATGTGAAGAGACATGAGGAGAAGGCGGCCATTTACACGCCAAGAAAGAGGCCTAGAGCAGGTCCTTTCCTCACAATCCTCAGAAGGTCGGAAGGACCCACCCTGCCAACACTTTGATCTCACATTTCCAGCCTCCAGAGCTGCAACTTTATTGCTAAGGAGATTCTAGATCTTCTAACTCAGAAGTTATCAGTTTTCAAGAACCAAGGCCTTCAAAAGCCATCTTCAAGCACTTAACTGAATCTTTTAATATACTTGTGACTCATGCTGCAAGTCATCTGCATGTTGTTACTTCTGATATTCTCTTTCCTATTTATTTCTCCCTTCTGTCCCCTGTCTCCCTTTCTTTCTCCCCTCTGTCCCCTCTCTCCTTCTTTCTTTCTTAGAACACAATTTGTTTCATATTTTTGAGATCCTCTCTTTCCAGTGTGTCCCCTCAAAATAAAAAGATGTGAGCTTATTAAAAATAATTTGCCTAAGAATATAGAAATCAGGTTCTTGTTTCTACTTATTCATTTCAGCATGTTGTGTGCCTTTAGTTTCCTTTGGCATGAGAGTGTGTTTGTCCTGCTAATAAAGACCACTTAACTGCGAGATTTACAGTTTCTGAAAACTATTCATGCTGGGTGCTCCTGATATTGAAATCACTGCTAAAGCTAGATTCTTAATTAGCTCTCCTATTTAACTTCCTTTATTTTTTTCTTGGTCCCTATCCAAACTTGGAGCCTCAAGGAAGATTTTTTTTAAAAGCCTGAACAGTGATCAACCTCTCCCTATCCCTTGTGAGATAAATCAAAGAGTACAACTTAAGAAATGTGTTGAGTCAAGATCTTTCTTCTATGCTACTGTTCTACTTGAAACCTAAGGTCGGAATATATCTTGTCACCCAGAAATGTAGTTCAGGCTCCTAAAAAAGTCAAAATCTGGGAGCACTTAAGATTTGATACTAATAATTCAGACTAATGAACTCATAAACTTCATTTACTCATTCATTCATGCATCTATACATCAACTCACCTGTTCAAAATGAATAATACTTATTTTGTGTTAAAAACTCATACTTAGAAAAACAAATGAAATAAGTAGAATGAGTAAATAAAAAATGAATGAAATTTACAGTAAGACAAACCTAAATTTGATTCATAATTCCATCACTTATGAGAAATAACCTTACATAAATTATTAAATTGTGTTTGCCTCTGTTTTAATATCTGGAAATGTGAATGATAAAGGCATATATTTCTTAGAATTAAATAAGATTGCATATGTTAAAATCCTGGTAGGGCTTTTAATTATATGCTGGTTCTGCTACTTTCTAACCCTTCCATCTAGCTGATATATTGTTCCATATCTCTTTGTTTTGATCTCTGTTTATCCAAGAAATCTCTCATTACCCAGGAAGCCTTCTTCAACTGAACTTTCTTGGCTTCTTAGTGTTGTGTCTATGCGTTCTCTTCTATGAGCTTGCCTTATTATTAGTATTCCTGATCTGGTCTTTTTGTGGTGTTATATGCTCATTTCTATTTCCCTATGGCATGTAAACTAGAAATTAAAATAATTCCCAAAGCCAAATTTCAGAAAAGTGTAATGAAATTGAATATATTTAAACTAATGGGATTTTTTTTCAGAGGAAACCTAAGGAAAAAAAAAAAAACTTCAAGAAGGAAGCATTTATTGAAGTGGATTTTCAGGTTCAACTCTGGAACTCAGTTGATTGAAAGGGACAGTCAGGGAATATCTAAGAGTTTATAAGAGGCTAGGATTCAAGACGGACTTTTTTTGGTTTTTCTTTTAGAAAAGAGAATAGTTCTGGTATAATTGAAGTCTAGGGTGGAGACACGAAACTGTAGTAGATCTCATGTATTGATTTTTCTGGTTTGGTATACTCGTGCAAAGGCAATAATCCAATTAAAATCTATGTTCAACAGAATTTAATAACTGGGGCCAGAACAGCTCGTCAGCATGCTTTGACCTTAATTATTCAATTATTTTTCACTTTGTTCCCCTAATATTGCTTCATTCTGTACTCCACCTCCACGCCTTCATGCTCTACCCTTCCTACCATGCTTATCCATTCTTTATGCTACTGAGGTCGCACATACAAAGGTTAAGAGTAGAGACTCAGGTAAAGTTATGATAAGACATAGTTTCTACCTCATCTGCAAGAAGGATATACAAATCAATGCATAACTACTGTGAGTTAAATAGAATAACATGTGCCAAATATAATGCTTAGCACAATGACTGGTTAAATGCCTTAGATGCATATAAACTGCTTAATAAATATTATCTAATATTATTTTATTAAGATGGAAAACTGAAATTTCTCACTGTGTTCTAAAATGAAAATTTAGACGACCCTCTCATCTGTTTTAGCTGATTTTTTTTTTAGAAGTAGGAAAGTTTTTAAGCTTCTAGTTCCAAAAAGCTCTCCAGGGCTTTCACAGTACTAGAATGAGTTAATTACAGTTAGTTCAGTGATGTCAGCGTTAAGATGTTAAAGCTCAAAAATACAACTTTAAGTGAACAAATACATCTTAACAAACAAACGTGGTTTTCTATAGCAAAGATTAACAGTCTCATGTTTCAAAGTCAAGAGTTTTTGAAACTATGATAATAAACATTTCAAAATGATAGGAAATCAATTTGCATTTTTTAGTAAATTAATTTAGACAGAACCTCACCGTTATGATGTGGTAAAGAGTATTTGCAGGTTTAATTACAGTTAATAACAGAGTTTTGTGAATTTTTTTAATGTTCTCTTTAATACATATAAAAAAGATTAATGTCTTTTCCAGATGGTGGTTTGTCTTTTCAAAGCATTGTACCAAGAGTTTCTTAATTTTTTTCCCTTTAAATGCTGTTAAGACTTTAAATATAGCTTAATATGCATTGACGCAAAGATATTAAAATATGAAGTTCCATATAAATAAAAAATAAATCAGCAGAAGGAATGAATAGAATGACAAATATTTTTCTAATGCAATTGCTGTCACTTTAATGCTTATTTGCTCATACTGTTTAAGCCTCAATAACCACTTGTAATGGTTACCTTTCATGTGTCAGCTTGAGGAGGCTGTAGTACCCAGTTGTCTGTCAAACACAAGACTAGATGTTGCTGTGAAGGCATTTTTGTAGAAGTGACTCGTACTTACATCAATAAACTTTGAATGAAGTAGAGTACCCTCTACAATGTGGGTATGCCTCTTACTATTAGTTGAATGCCTTAAGTGTAAGGACTGAGTTTTCCTGAAGAAGAAGGAATTCTCAAGACTGCAGCATAGACTTTCTACTTGGAGTTTCCAGGCTTCCAGACTCATTACTACAACTTCAACTCTTACCTGAATTTCCAACTGCTAGCCTATTTTGCTGAATTTGGACTCAACAAGCCTCACAATTACACGAGCCAGTTCCTTAACTCTTTCCCTCTGTCTACACACATACATATAATTCTCTCTCTCTCTCTCTCTCTCTCTCTCTCTCTCTCTATTGGTTCTGTTTCTTGGGAGAACCTGGACTGATGCACTCTTCAGGAAATAGATTATTTTCTTTATATTTCCTATCAATATTCACTGTAACCAATTGGTCATGTGCTTCTTGAATCTCACTGCAACTTCACTAGGAAAGACATATACCTCTTCCTTTACAATCTGGCAAAGAACAAAGCTCAACAACAATCTAGTTATATGGAAACTTACTGTTGAGACTGAATTATCAGAACTTGGTTTTTACCTTAGATTCATAGAATTATGCAATTGCCAGGACCTGTGGCAGTCATCTAATCCTGCCTCTGGTATACATGACAGCTAAAATGACTTGCTGTAATTCAGTGTTGCTTCTATTCTAATAAGCTGAAACTCATCTCTATTGATGTAAGAGATCAGACATTATAATAAGTGGTTTCTTACACTAGTATTTACTTGGTAGGGTAGGTAATATCTAATTCTATTAAACGTATTTGTGTTTTGTTCAATACCCGGTAAGGCTCTGTTTTTGTTACAATGCTGAATTCAAACAAATAAACAAACAAACACCAAGGAATGTAGACGTTGACCATGATACTAACTCCTTTGCTAGTCTCCTAAGTTTTTATTTATTTTTCTATATCATGTGAATCTTTGACAATTATCAAGATGAAGATGTGAAAGCTAAGTTTTAGAAATAAAAGAGGAGTTTAATATTTTCCAATTGTTTTATAAGAATCTGTAGAGTTTATAAATCGAAATGCAAACTGAAGAAGATTAAAGATTTTCACTAACCTCCACCAGTTAAATAATCCATCCAACACTCAGGTGATAAACTTTATTTCAAGTGCAAAAAGCAAACCTGTCACCACATTTTGCCACCTTAATAATATGCTGCTGAGCAAGGCACTGAGAGGTAGGAAGTGGCCATGCGTGTCCATGCAAAATGATGGAGAAGAGAACTGGGGCATCTACCAACTGGAGCATGTATTCTAGTTGGAGGCAAGCATGATAAATATTATTCAAAAGACATTTAACTTCCTTAGCATATTTTAAACAAAGAGAGATGGCAATATTCTATTTGAATGTAACATGTAAGAAAGGACAAGTATAGTACTGTGGCAGAAATGATTAACATGAAAATGAAGCAAAATCTGGTGGAATAATAAATGTGAGATCTCTAGTTAAATCTCTTGTGAATTCAGCTTATGCCCTAACAAATATATGAGGGGCGGTCCCCCCTAAAAAATAAAATATCAGAATTATCTTTTGGAGGCTGAGCTCCTCGTAGTCCAGGCTTCCCCTTCTAGGTAAGTGTTCTAGTAACCCATTGGCATTAGTGTACCAGCTAACGTTGTTGTAAGAGGCTGTGTTCAGCTTCAGTGAATTTTTTCTTGTAGATTTTGCAATGTGTCTGACCATCTCATGATGGGTGATTTACGAGGTGACCTGCCTACACTGCACTGAGTGTTCAGAGGTTTTTGACCAAAACGTTATGACATTCATTCCCCAAGCACACCTTTATGTTTCCCTGGATGGAAAAAGTCCTCAAAGGGAAAAGTTTTGCCAAAGTTGAAGGGGTTTTCAAAAAAAGGCAGAAACACTAGCTAAAAAGGTATAAAAATGGATGCGGTCAAAACTATTTTGGGCAGTAAAAAAAAAGTAACTTGATAGATTTGATAGACACATTGCATCAAATGAAGAGTACTTTGAGGATACCTGAAGTTTAAACATATAAGAATAAATACACAATATTTTTATTAATAAATTCCAGGTTTGGTAGGTCTCCCTCGTAAATAAACTTGTCTTGCTTTCTGGCCAGGGTACCTCTAGCAATGGATTATGCTGTTTCTGTGGTTGAGAGGCAGGTTGCCACTATTTCTCTTATTTCTGCAGATCAAACAGATTGATATGACCATTGTTGCTGGACAACATGACCATTTTTGTTGAGGTCACTTACAGTGATATCATAGATGAAATAGGAAAAATCCTTAATAAGTATAAAATAACAATGCTCACTTAAGAATATTTAGACAGCCTGAATAGCCCTGCACCTATAAACAAAATTAAATTAACAGTAAAAAAGACCTTCCAACAAAGAAAATTCCAAGCTTAAATGGTCTCACTGGCAAATTATTTTTAAAAATTGAAAAAAAAATACATAAAAATTCTTCAGAAAAGTAAAGTATAAAGACTTTCCAACTCATCTTATGAGGTCAACATCATCCTAATAGTAAGCTATACAAGGATATGATATTTTAAAAATTACAAACCAATATCCTTAATTAACACAGACACAAAAAAATCCTTAGAAAAAGTCAGTAAATCTAATCTAGCAATGTATCAAAAGTATAATGCATCATGACCATGGGGGTTTCCCCCAGGAATGCAAAGTTGGTTAGATTTTAAACCAATGCAATTGATTACATCACAGGAATAAAAAAAACCCCGCTATATAATAATCTCAATAAATGCATTTAAAAAGCATTTGAAAAATAAGCAAGGTTTAGAAGACAGATTCCTCAGGCTGATCATTGGCAACCACAAAAAACCTACAGCAGGCAAAATTCTTTTTATTTTTTTTTGAGTTGGAGTCTCACACTGTCGCCCAGACTGGAGTGTGGTGGCCGCTTGCGGCCACTGCAGCCTCGACCTGCTTGGCTCCGGCGATCCTTCCGCCTCAGCCTTCTGAGTAGCCAGAATTACAGGTGCGCGCTACCACACCCGGCTAATTTTTTGATTTATTGTAGAGATGAGGTCTCGCCAAGTTGCCCAGGCGGGTCACCATAAACTTTTAAAAGTGCTTTTCACATATATTATCTTTGTTCTCAAAATCTCTCTTTCCTGGTAGGGACAGTTCTTCAGATAAGGAAACAGGCACAAAGAACGATATTTCCAAGTTTGCAGTTACATATACCAGAGTTGGGATCTGACCTTAGGTTTTTCAGTTTTCATTAGTTAGAAGTTGTATACCAAATATCCTGGGAACTGGACTGCAGTGGGAGTATTGCAATAGGAATCCCAACACAGAATCATACCTCATTTCCCTGTTGATCCAGATCTTGCTCTTCCTGTTCCAAACATATAAAATTAGAAAGTCAGTATAACTTCAGACAAAAAGTCCATGCCACTAAACCAATGATATAACTACTATATCTAACTCACAGGATACGGGGTCCCAGAGTTGTAGCCTTCAGTGTCCAAGACACTGACGTGGATTAGTGTGTGTGTTTAATACATAAGAAAGCAATGCCATTCAAAGAGAAAAAGGATAGTTCTCTCCAGTGGGGAGCAGGAATATGGGAAAGCAGCTGTGTACAGGGACAATATCAAATGACAAATAAGGATGACATGCTTACCAGGTATAAACAGAAAAATGGAGAATTCTGAGAAACAACTTTGACTTTAAATTTCTGTTCAATAGTTTTAGGACAGGTTTTTCCCATATTAAGACATGCTTAATTCTGCTTACTTACATATGAAAAACCTGTCTGGAGATAACCTACTATCTCAGTCTGTTCAGGTTGCTACAAAAGCACCTGAGAGAACTGCCTCTCACAGTTCTGGAGGCAGAGAAGACCAAGATGAAGGGGCCAGCAGATTCGGTGTCTGACGAGGGCATGCCTCAGAGATGGTATCTTGATGCTGTGTTCTCAAACAGCAAAAGGCAGAGCCCTCACGACTTCGTCACTTCCTGAAGGCCCCACCTCTTAACACTAGCATATTAAGTATTTAGGTTCCAGTGTGAACTTAGGGGAAACACCAACCTTTAGGCCATAGTATCTATTCATGAAAGAACATTCATAATTAACACCTCTAATGAATATTTATAGTCTAGGATTTACAGAATTACAACACATAGGAATAATGTAAAAATTTGACAGCCAAAATGAATATTTCAAAACAACAACACTGTTCAGCTGGGAAAAAAGAAAATAGTAACAAAATCCCTGTAAGCATTATCTGCATTAAACTGAGCACACAATTAAAACTCAAACTTTAATGAAATGAAAATAATACTGGTTGATGAAAGCAAACATTTTTTATTCTGTCTGCTTTTTTTTCTTGAGTTGGAGTCTCACTGTCACCCAGGCTGGAGTGCAGTGGCACACTCACAGCCACCCCAGCGTTAACCTGCTGGGCTCCGGCGATCCATCCACCTCAGCCTTCCAAGTAGCCAGAACTATAGGCACCCATTACCATGCCTGCCTAATTTTTGATTTATTGTAGAGATGAGGTCTTGCCAAGTTGCCTGGGCAGGTCTCGAACCCACGGGGCTCAGGCAATCAACTGTTGTATTCAGTTGATAAAACAAGTAAGCAATCATCTTAGCTGGAAAGATACTACTGCTCACTGGTTTTGCAACCAGGATACTTAGCACTTAAACTGTATCCCCATTTTCAACACTGTGTAAAACATCGCATAGATTCCTAAAGAAAACCTTAGAAGTGAACATTTATTTTTCACTCACTTCAAGACAATCTCAATTCTTTGTCTTATTTTAATTCAGTTCCCATCAGAATCAAAGCTTCTTCATAAAAGGGGGAACCCCCAAAAAGTCCAGAGTCTATCTATCTATCGAGTTGGAGTCTCACTCTTGTCGCCCAGGCTGGAGTGCAGTGGCACACTCACAGCCACCACAACCTCTACCTGCTGGGCTTACGCGATCCTTCAGCCTCAGTCTTCCAAGCAGCTGGAACTACAGACGCACACCACCATGCCCGGCTGGTTTTCGTGACTTACTGTAGAGACGAAGTCTCACCAAGTTGCCCAGGCTGGTCTCGACCCCTGGGCTTAGGCAATCCTCTCACCTTGGTCTCCCAAAGTGCTGGGATTACAGGCTAAGCTACCGTGACCGGCCCTGGAATTTATTATTTAAACACTGTGTATTCTTATATGTTTAAACTTGTCACCTTCAAAGTACTCTCCGTTTGATGCAATACACCTATCCAGATGCTTTTTCTACTGCTCAAAACAGTTTTTAAACTCGTCACTTTTGATGCCTTTAAGTGCTTCTGCCATTTTTTGTTTCACCTCTTCTACATCAGCAAAACATTTGCCTTCGAGGACTTTTTTAATCCAAGGAGACAAAAGTCACTCAAGGTGAGGTGGGGTGAATAGGGAGGATGGCGGATGGGGGTCATGCGGTTTACAGTCAAAAACTGCTGAACAGGCTGGGCATGGTGGCTCACACCTATAATCCCAGCACTTTGGGAGGCTGAGGTGAGAGAATTACCTGAGCCCACAGGTTCAAGACTACCCTGGGGCCGGGCTCGGTGACTCAGCCTGTAATCCCACGCTTTGGGAGGCTGAGGTGAGTGGACTGCCTGAACCCACGGGTTCGAGACCCGCCTGGGCAACTTGGCGAGACCTCCTCTCTACAATAAATCAAAAAATTACCCGGGCATGGTAGCGCGCACCTGTAGTTCCAGCTACTCGGAAGGCTGAGCAGAAGGATCACTGGAGCCCAGCAAGTTGAGGCTGCGGTGGCTGGGAGCGTGCCACTGCACTCCAGTCTGGGCGACAGAGTGAGACTTCAACTCAAAAAAAAAAAAAAAAAAAAGACTAGCCTGGGGGCAACTTGGTGAGATCTCATCTCTACAAAAAAATCAAGAAAAATTAGCTGGGCATGGTGGTGCACGCCTGTAGTTTCAGCTACTTGGAACGCTGAGGTGGAAGGATCACCTAAGCCCAGCAGGTAGAGGTGCGGTGACCATGAGCATTCCACTGTATGCCAATCTGGGTGACAGACAGAGTGAGACTCTGACTCAAACCAAACCAAACCAAACAAAACTGCTGAACACTCAGTGCAGTGTGAACAGGTACATTGTCATGGTGGAAGAACCAGTCATGTGTTTGCCACACCTTAGGACGTTTCTTCCGCAAACTCGCAACCTTCTCAAAACTTTCAGGTAATACCCATTAAGTTATCAAAATCATTCTTCTCGGTCCTGGAAATGACAATACAGAAATTCATGTGGAAATATAAATGACCACGAATAGCCAAAACAATTCTTAGCAAAAGAAACAAAGCAGGAGGTATCACACTTCCAGACTTTAAACTTTACTATAATCAGAACAGAATGGTACTGATTGGTACAAGAACAGGCATATAGACGAATAGAACAGGATGGAGATTCCAGAAACAAAGCCTCAATTTCTGAACCAATTCATCTTTGACAAAACCTCCAACAACTACTGGGGAGAGGAGAACCTATTGAGAATTCAGTAAACGGTGCTGGAAAAATCGGCTGACCACATGCAGAAGATTGAAACAGGACCCCTAC
>CAUYQG010086054.1:0-30732 GCA_963574415.1 Tarsius wallacei
GAGACCTCATCTCTACAATAAATCAAAAAATTAGCCGGGCGTGGCAGTGCGCGCCTGTAGTTCCAGCTGCTTGGAAGGCTGAGGCGGAAGGATCGCCGGAGCCCAGCAGGTCGAGGCTGCGGTGGCCGGGAGCGGCCACTGCACTCCAGTCTGGGTGAGAGAGTGAGACTCCAACTCAAAAAAAAAAAAAGAATCCCCCCTCCTCAGCCTCCCAAGTTGCTGCAACCTCAGGCATGTGCCACCATGCCTGGCTCATTTTTTTGTTTTTCATAGAGATGATGAGGTCTTGCTATGGTGCCCAGACAGGTCTCGAACTCCTGGGCTCAAGCAATCCTTGCAGAGAGGGGCCCTTTTAAAAGGACTTCACCACACCCAAACAGCACAACCAAGTCCCCTTTCTACCACACACTGCTCCTCACCCAGGGCCTCTGGCCTCCGAGTGGAGATCCTCAGGCTCTCAGCAGGGATGGGGACAAGTTGCATCAGTGTGCGAGCCAGCTGCTTCCCAAGGTGGCCGCCTCCAATGATGCCCACCTTTAACTCCTTGTCAGGAGTGGCCAAGTTCAGCGATCCACTTGAGAGACATCTGGAAGTTTGATTCTTATGTAATAAGTCTCTGGAGAATGAATAGATACATACATACATAAATGCACGCACACACTGTAGCTCTTAACTGTCAACCTCAGATATTCTCTGCTCTTTCTTTTATACGGCAAGCGTGGTTTTTATGGTAATTTTATGTTATACATACGAAAAATACATAACACCTTACAAAACTGAAACTCTACTCCTTTTGAACATGTCTTTTCCCTCTCCCCCAAGCTCTGGAATTACTTCTGGTTTTTGTTTCCGTTTAGCTATTTAGGTACCTCATCTAAGTGGAATCATGCAATATTTGTCTTTTTGTGGCTGGTTTATTTCACTTCGGATAATGTTCTCAAGCTTCATCCATATGAATTTTGGAAGTTTTTGTTCTATTTATAAAAAAAAAAAGCCATTGGGATTTTCATAAGAATTGCACTGAATCTGTAGATTGCTTTGGGTAGTATGGACATGTTAATATTACTAGGCCTTCCAATCCATGCACATGGGATGTCCTTCCATTTCTGTTTCTTCCTTAATTTCTTTCAGCAATGTTTTATAGTTTTCAGTGTACACATCTTTCAAGGTTTATCACTAAGTATTGTATTCTATTTGATGGTATGGTAAATGGAATTGTTTTATTAATTTTCTTTTCAGATTGTTCATTGTTTGTGTACAGAAATGCAACTAATTTTTGTATGTTGGTTTTGCATCCTGCAACTTTTCTGACTTGTTTACTAGTTCGGGACAGTGTTTTAAAATAAAGTCCTTAGGGTTTTACATTTAAGATCATGTCATCTGTGAATAGAGATAAATTTTATTTCTTCCCTTCCAATTAGGATGTCTTTTCTGTATTCTTCTTTTTCTTGCCTAATTGCTCTGGCTAGGACTTCCAGTACTATGTTGAATAGAAGTGGTGAGAGTAGGCATCCTTGCCTTGTTTCTGCTGTTAGAGAAAAAGCTTATAGCTTTTTTTTTTTTAAATCATTGGATATGATGTTAGTTGTGGACTTTTCATATACAGCCTTTATTTTGTTGAGGTAATTTTCCTCTACTTCTAGTTTGTTGAGTGTTTTTATCATGAAAGGGTGTTAAATTTTGTCAAATGTATTTTCTGCATAAATTTAAATGATCACATGACTTCTGACGTCTGTCCTTCATTCTGTTAATGTGGTGTATTTTATTGATTGATTTTGTGTGTTGAATCATCCTGCATTCCAGAAATAAATCCCACTTGGTTATGGTGTATAATCCTTTTAATGTGCTGTTGAGTTCATTTTGCTAGAATTTTGTTGAGGATTTTTGACATCAATATTCACCAGGGGTATTGGTCTGTAGTTTTCTTGTAATGTCTTTGTCTGGTTTTGGTATCAGGATAATGCTGGCCTCATAAAATGAGTGTGGAAGTGCTGCTTTCTCCTCTTCAATTTTTTTTTGGAGGGTTTGAAGAGAAATGGTGTTAATTCTTTAAATGCTTGGCAGAATTTTCCAGTAATGCCGTTTGGTCCTGGGCTATTCTTGGGAGGTTTTTTTTATTGCTAATTCAATCTTACTAGTCATAGGTCTGTTCAGACTTTTAGTTTCTTCATGATTTAGTCTTGTTAGATTACATGTTTCTAGGAATTTTTCCATTTCTTCTAGGTTTTCCAGTGTGTTGCTATATAATTGTTCATAGTTGTCTCTTATGATTTCCTATTACTGTGGCATCAGTTTTAATGTCTCTTCTTTCATTTCTGATTTTTTTATTTTTGAGTTGGAGTCTTGCTCTATCACCCAGACTGCAGTACAGTGGCACAATAACGGCTCACTGAAGCCTTGGCTTTCTGGGCTCAGGCCCTCCTGCCTCAGCCTCCTGAGCAGCTGGGACTGAAGGCAGATGCCACCATGCTGGCTAATTTTTTGATTCTGTAGAGCTGAGGTCTCACTAGGTTGCCCAGACTTGTCTCAAACTGTTGGGCTCAAGCAATCCTTCCTCCTCGGCCTCTCAAAGTGCTGGGATTATAGGAGTGAACCACTGAGCCTGGCTCATTTCTCATTTTTGTTATTCGATTCTTCTCTTTCTTAACTAGTCTAGTAAGGGTTTGTCCATTTTGTTGATCTTTTAAAAAAAATAGCTCTTAGTTTCATTTTTTTCTATTGTTTTTACATTCTCTATCTTGTTTATTTCTGCTCTAATTACTTCCTTTTGCTAACTTTGGATTTATTCTTTTTCTAGTTCCTTGAGGTGTAAATTTAGGTTGTTGATTTGAGATCTTTCTTCTTTTTTAAGGTAGGCATTTACCCCTATAGACTTCCCTCCCAGTATTCCTTTTGCTGCATGCAGCCCATAAGTTTTGGCATGTTTGTTTTCATTTTCATTTGTCTCAAGATATTTTCAAATCTTCCCTGTGATTTCTTCCTTGAACCATTGGTGGTTCAGGAGTTTCTTAATTTTCACATATTTGTGAACTTTCCAGTTTGCCCTTTGCTATTCATTTCTAGTTTCAGTCCACTGTGGCTAAAAAAAAGATAGGTGGTATGATTTGAATCTTTTCAAAGTTGTTAAGACTTGTTTTGTGATTTAACATGTGATCTATCCTTTAGAATGTTCCATGTGCACTTGAGAAGAACGTAGATTCTGCTGCTGTTGGGTAGAGTGTTCTGCTGTTATCTGTTAGGTTCCAATTGACCCATTGTGCGGTTCAAGTTCTTCATTTCCTACTGAACTTCTATCTGGTTGTTCTATCCAGTATTGAAAGTAAGGTATTACAATCTGCTACTATTTTTTATCCAGTTTTGATGGGCAGCACGGTTGGTTCCATGTTTTTGCTATTGTAAATAATGCTGCTATAAACATGCGTGTGCAGGTGAAAAAACAACAACATATATATATGTATACACAATCTGCTATTTATTGTGTGCCTTCAATTCTGTCAATATTTGCTTCATACATTTGGATTCTATGATGTTAAGTACATATATAATTGTTATATATTCTTGGAGATCTTTTAATCATCATATTATGTCATTCTTTGTCTCTCATGATAGTTTTTGACTTAAAGTCTATTTTGTCTGATACAAGTATGGCTACCTTTGGTCTTTTTGGGTTACCATTTGTGTGGAATAGCTTTTTTTAATCCTTTTACTTTCAGCCTGTGTATGTCCTAACATCTGAAATGAGTCTCTTGTAGACAGTCTATAGGTTGGACCTTGTTGTGGTGGTTTTTAAAAATCCATTCAGCCACTCTGTGTCTTTCAAATAAGGAGTTTAATCAATTTACATTTAAAATAATTACTGATAGGAATGGACTTACCACTGCCATTTTGTTGTTTTCTGTATGTCTTGTAGTTATTTTGTTCCTCTCTTCCTCACTTGCTCCCTTTCTTTGTGTTTCACTGATTTTTGTTTTGTTTTTGTTTTTTGTTTTTGTTTTTGTTTTTGTTTTTTGAGTTGGAGTCTCACTCTGTCGCCCAGACTGGAGTGCAGTGGCCGCTCCCGGCCACCGCAGCCTCGACCTGCTGGGCTCCGGCGATCCTTCCGCCTCAGCCTTCCAAGTAGCTGAAACTACAGGCGCGCGCTACCATGCCCGGCTGATTTTTTGATTTATTGTAGAGATGAGGTCTCGCTTGCCCAGGCAGGTCTCAAACCCGTGAGCTCAGGCAATCCACTCACCTCAGCCTCCCAAAGGTGCGGGATTACAGGCTGAGCCACCGAGCCCGGCTTGTACCTCATTTTTAAAATCCAGTCCAGCTTCGATGGGCTACATGGTTGGTTCCATGTTTTTGCTATTGTGAATAGAGCTGCAACAAACATACATGTGCAGGTATCTTTTTTATAGAATGATTTGAGTTCCTCCGGGTATATTCCCACTAGGGGAATTGCTGGGTCATATGGAAGGTCAATTTCTAGTTCTTTCAGATACCGCCACACTGTCTTCCAAAGAAGTTGCACTAGTGCAACCAGTTTTTAAATGAATTACTTTCAACCAAAGTCCTCTGTAACCAATAGACTTCAAGAATAAAAAGTTAATAAAACAAAGGGAAGATTTTACTTTTATGATACGGTTTTTAAAAAATAAAGCTATTTTAATGACATCGAAAATAATTTTTCACTTACCTGAGCTTCATTTACTGAAATAAAGTGCATGTGTTACACAATGTAAGTCCACAGGGTGTTATTTACACAGTGGATACAAATATATTATCAGAGTTGAATAGTTTGGTTCAATAGCAAACAAATCCAGGGTAGAGAAAAATAAGTTCTATTAAAATGGGCAAACATAGTACTCAGGGAAAAATTAACTTGGAAAAATTTCATCCCAAGGGTCTAGCGGGGAGATAATGTAAGGGCCCACATAGGATGTGCAAATATGTCCAAATAACTCATGTGATTCTGTAGGTCTGGAGTATTCTCATCATAATTTCAGAGCACATCTCTTAGATTCAGAAGAAAAGCTAGAGTTGTTAAAGTGACTTGTTTATTCCTGAGGGTTAGATTTTATACTATTGAAATGTTCTTAAGAAAAGGAGCCACAGGCCTCTCTGGATTTGGGCCTAGAAATGTGTGATTGATTCCATTCTCTCCATGCCTGAAGTCACCTGCCCCCATGTAGAACCTTATCCACTATCTGGTGTTGGCATTTATGCAGCATGCTGTAGATCTAAAACATAATGGCTTGATACCTAGTCTCTAATTATTATGTTACACAGTCAAAAGGGAAAGTCACTTAATTTCTTTGGCCTTTTTTTTTCTTTAGAAAGGAAGACAAAGTCCCTTCAGCATGTGAAGTCTTTGGATGAAATGTGCTCTGAAGTAAAATAGTTTCTCTGTTGACTTAGTTTGACATTATTTAGTCTTAGAATAGGACTGTTGATTTCTGTTTATTGAAAAAGGTCTCATGGAATGAAGATTATCTCTTTCCAGAGAGGCAATTCTCGTGAATGTCTTAGAGCCATGCTGATTAGCACAAGGCCTTTTTATAAGAGGAGCCTGATTTAGACTTGTACTTACCTCATTCTGTGATGTTTACAAAATGAGTGATTAAGCTATATGTCATGAGAAATTTCTGCCTTAAACATCTTTTCCTAATCTAAATGAATTGAAGACAGTGATTTGTCTAAATTCTTGGCTTCTGACTGGTTATACTTTTGTTTTCCTGTCATTGGTAAAACTTTAAGACCTATATCTTCTGGGTATGTGTGATTGATTAATGTGCTTGGTGAGAATAACTTAATCAATGCATTGATCAAGTCATTTTGTCAGAAAACATATATATCCATTATTACATGACTGAGCCATGGATTCTTTTGTAACCTAACTGTGAAAAAAACACAGAACCCTGCTGCCCTACCCCTCCCTTAAGAAGCAGATCTGAGTCTTCCTTGGCACAGTGAAACTTAGAAAAATTGGAGATTAGTAGTGGTTACTGCAGGGCAATTTTGATTTAGAGCTAGAAGTTGACCAATCTGGCATTGAATATTTCATAACTGTAAGTCTTAAACATTATTTTGGTGAGGCTCTTGAGAACTACAAAGGAGAAAAAAACATATGCAATTATTAATAAAAGTCAACAATCTTAACAAAATGTAAATAGTAATTTTGCATTTGATAGTGAGATATGTACTTCAAATTAAAGGTCAGCATCATTCTCCAGTTGTAATGAGTGGTATAAGAACTGCCATTACCATCAGTAGTCAAGACTATTCCAGAAACACTGGCTCCTGCAATTGGAATAAGATAAATGACTGGAATGTAAATTTTCACACCTGGAAAACATAAGAACCTGTGTTCTGAACTGAAAAAAATACTAAAAATGATTATAGAACTAAGTTATTTAGAACACAAAAACACTATAATATTCATCCAAATAATAACTGACTGCAAATAGTACATAGTGGGATAACATATTGTTATAACAGAAACAAAAATAATTGTGCACTACCAATATAAAGATAACTGAAAAATGCTAATGAAAGGCATAAACGAGACTCAAATGAAAGTAATGACAAAAACACACCTTGTCCCTGGACAGGAAGACTTAGTAGTATCTAGTTATTAACACCCTCTTAACTTATACTCCCTTATTACATCTCCATAAAGCAATCCCAATAAAAACCAGAGGTTGCTTTTAGTTTGAGAAAAAGTGATAATAAAATTAATTTTTAAAATAACTTAACATGTGAATATATACAGGACAATTTCAAAGAGGGCGAATAACAAAGGTACACTAGTCCCAAGCCAGGTATTAAGATATGTTATAATGTGGCAGAAACTAAAACTATTTTCCTGGAGTATGAATAAACTGGTGGATCAAGGGAAGAGAACAGCATCCAGAAATAATCATAGGTGTGTTTTGGGCTGAGTGTGACTTCATGAAAAGAATCAGAACAGAACTCATCACTCATTTGCCACAAGTCATCAGGTCATTTAAGTTTGGCGGTAAAAGGAAAAGCGACAACCGGGTCTCCTTGCATTCTTTTGTGTAGATATTTTCTTTCTTTCATCAAATCTAAATTTGTTTCCTTCTCTCCCTCTCTCTTACCCCATTCCTTCCTATTTGGTGCTTTCTTATCATTAGTGAATTATGAACTTCGCAGCAACTTGGATGGACTTAGGGTCTATAATACTGAATGATCTATCACAGAAACAAAGAACTGAGTACCCATGTTCTCACTCATAAGCGGATCCTGAACAATTATCATAACACTATAAGAAAGGTATTGGCAGTAGTGGGAAACTGCCAGGGGGGCACACCTCATCAACAAGGGTGCCTGCATAATGAACATTTGTATACTTAACCCTGAATTGCACCCCATATCTTTAAAATAAAAAAATTTTAAAAAATCATAATCATTTGTGCCCATTTGTCAAGGACAAAATATTTATTTTAAAATATATCATATTTATCCACAGGTTTTCTTTTTAAATAGGTGTCTTTGGTAATAAACAGGCTTCTAACATGTAGATGAAGAATTATGGGGATCATTTTTTTTAAAAAAATTTATTGAAAAGCAACATGGTGCTTGGCTTCATAGCATTTGTCAGTTAACCAAGTTACTGAATGGAAACATGCAGGTTTCCTTGCTATACACTCCAGAGCTGTGAGAAACAGTGAGACATAGGCAAAGATTGTCTTCAGATGATGAGCAATCTGGTTTTTTCAATTCATCCTCTCATTTCTTGAATTCTTGGCCTTATTTAAGTCTGCCCTTCTCTGCTCCTATGGCCTTTCTGCCTCCTATTCCAGTTTGTATTCTTGATGCTGGTTATTTCAGTCCTGTTTGCTCATGGATTTTCTTAAGGATCTTTAATTCCTGAGGCAAAATTACCTATCTTTTTCTTTCTTTTTTTTTATTAAACAAAACCTTGGTCAACTACAAGTAAAAGTATCATTTGCCAAATTATTTACCTTAAGAAAAAAAAAATTTAGTTCATTCTTAGGTGGCAGCTCGTCATTCAGTGTGGATTGTCAACTTTTGTTAATAAGTTTCTGTCTGAGAAATAGACTTCAATTTTTTCACACCAGTATCTAGTTCTCCACTGGCTGGCTGTATTCTATCTCCATCCATTTCCCTCCTTATTAGACATGTTTCTAGATTCAGAATGACTAGTAAGCTTTGTCGTTTGTACAGTGCAATTATTCAGAACTTAAATTTAACTCATTTTTCTAAGCGAAAACTTGGATGTCTCAGACTTCTGATTTAATTTGGTTTGCTCACTGAACTGAATATGTTGCTCAGTCCAGCTATCTGCTTCTTGTTATGTTCTTCCTACACCTGATGTTTTCTTCTTGTATTTGAGTTTCTCTTTATTAGTTTGGATTCATCAGAGAGAGGAACTTGTTACCTTTGAAAAATTTACTGACTTTTTAACAAGAGTAGATGAGTAGAAATAAAAAGTAATAAATATAATACTAGTTCTATTATTTACTAGTTAGAATAGGGTTAAGATATTTTAAAGATATGTGCTAGCATCATAAAACCTATGTATGTCGATGAGAAATAATTCCATTGCCATCTCCCACCTGTAATCAATATCAAATCTATCCATTGTTACCATGTGACCATGTATGACATTTACTTCTTTCATTTTAAATTCCCAACATTTGTTTATTACATAAAGTATGGAATAGATTCTTTAAAAAGAACTTGTGATTACTTTTTTATTTATTTATAATCTCTGCCAGCGATTCTCACACTTTATAGTTTATCAGAATCACATGAAGGGCTTGTTAGAACTCAGACCATGGGACCCCACAACAAGAGTTTCTAGCCTGTAGGTCAGAATTTGCAGTTCTTTTTTATCTTAAAGACACGGGATACAATTCAGGATTAGGTACATAAGTGGTCATCATACAGGTGAAGTTTGTGCTTCCCATTGGTCCTTACTTCGTCTGGTTTGGTATTGATATTATGTGTCCCTCTCCCTCCCTGGCAGTGATGTTTCCGCTGCTGGACTGGGAATCTCACTGATCTTTGCTAATGTAAGGATTTTGTAAACGTTTGTGCTTTTATTTCACTTAATTTTAAATATTCACCAACATACTTCATTTCCTAAGTTCTTGAAGCTGACGTTATCTATATAAAGCTATGCATAAGAGCTCATTACAACAGGCACATACACAGATATATTCCTGACCCTCCTTCTATACTCCAATTATTTTTTCCAGAAGCAAGCATTTTCTACTTTCAGGACGCTTAATGAAACTCAGATCAGCCCAATGTTTATAATTCGGGGCAAAAATTGGCAACTGAAATAACTGCGGTATCAAAAACTCTAATACTAGAGAATGAACGAGGCCAACAGATGGTAAATACAGAAGCAGATATTAGAAAGAAATTGCCTGAAGGGGATAAATGGCATGTTTGAAGATGCTGGCCATTTTGAACTTTGTGCGATCAGAGACGACAGTGCCTAGTAATCCTGGAAGTCACCCAGGAACTGAGTGTTGAGGAAGGCTTGGCCATAAGTATATTTATAAACAGAATCAGACAATAGCTACAAACAAAGAACTAATATATGCCTTGAAAGAGCTAAAGACTTTGGCCTTACTTACTCAGTGTGCAGTTTGATTCTATGATATGTGAACTGTATTCTGTCTGGAGAACATTTGGACACCAGAGGTTCTCCTCTGCTCTACTGCCCTGTTGTCATCCAGGAAGCCTTTAGGCAATGGTTCGACTGTGCCATTCTTTGTGGAATCTGAATTGCCAGGTGTACTTTATTGTCCTTACAATCTAATGATTCTTTAAATTCCTGAATTTCTCCAAGATCCCATGGTTCCCTTAGGAGATGTTTTTTTAATCCCAGGTTTTTCTGCAGGGCAAAATTCCATTTCTTTTTAGTGTGTCTTCTTTAACATTATTATGAGTATGAATCTTTTTCAAAGTTACCCTGCCTTAACAAAAATATTTGAGTTGGATTTTCCTATTTCATGCAGATTGGTTCTGTTTGCAGCTTTTCAGACTTTTATATCATAACAGAAGCAATATATTCCACAGATCATGTGCTTGTGAAAATAAAAGCCAGTCCAGTAGCAAAAGTTAAATAGAAGAAAGCACAATGAATAGTATATGTTGATATCTAAGGGGACTCATAATGAGTTACACTCCTTTCTTCACCTCCAAAGTTCAGAATTAATTGAAACTAAGACACAAGTGTCAGGCAAATGCTTGTCAACATATTAGTTTTATTAATAGATAAAGGAACTATGGATAGAAACTAGGGCCAGATGCATTTTCAAATATTTCCTTCTAAATTTTGTTCTCACTCATAAGTGGACCTTGAATAGCTCCCATATTACTGTAGGAAATGGATTGAAAGTACTGGGAAACTGTGGCAAGGATAGCTGAAATTGACAGTAGTGGATATCCACCTGGAGATGTGGGGCACACCTCATCAGTAAGGTACTTGCACGATGAACATTTGTATACCTAACCCTAACTTGTACCCCATAATTTCAACATAAGAAGTAAAAGAGAAAAAAAAAGAAGTAAAAACATATGTAATTTCAAGACAAAACTAGGAAAACCAAGAAAGAAATGGACTGGTACTAGGTAAATATATCCAGTCTAGAAAGAAAAAAATAAATAAATGGCAATAAATAATTGTGTGGCATTTTAGAAGACCCAGTTTGCTTCTTTAAATAATTCTGCCATACATAAATAAACCATCCTCTGAACACAGAATTTAAGAAGCAGATAGTTTTATGTCTGTGTCTCTTTCCTACTGAAGTAATATAAATATTAGATAGTAAAGAAAGGAGAATAGTTCATAATTCAATTTTTATATTTTTTCAGTTTTGGTTTCTTAAAAATGTGCTGTTGCTTAAATTATAAGATTCAAGAAAATCTGGAATGGGAAAATAATAATATTCATAAGCTAATATAGACATTTTCATATCCAGACCCTAGAAACTGTGGAACTTTATTTATATGTTTAGAAGATATTTATTGTTTTATAGCCAGATCCAGGAAGAGGTGCTTTCAGTGAGAGAACGTACCTGAGGGAAATAAAAAGAATGACATAGGAAGTGATAATAGAGTGTATTTGCATTCCTGCTATGTGAACTGAGTTTGAGCCCTCTTGGTTGAAGGCCAAAAACTACTAAAATTATTCAAAAATTCTACTTTGTGAGATTTTTGGCACAAACATACCTGTTGTTAAGTGCTCAGGATTCAAAATGTAACTAAGTTGTTAAACAGACACATCTCTCTTTCTCTCTATGGAATCCAGTTAAGTGCCAGGAGGAAAGGAAGCTTTAAAAATGTGAAGAGTAAAAGCAAGAATCATTGATGATAATGGAGTGTGATGAGGCTTTTCTAAATGGCCTTTGAGATAAATATTTAGAAAAGTAGACTCTGGAGCAGGAGAGAAATAGTCAGTTCTGAGGCAGAAAGTAGCTTTGGTGCATCAAGGAACTAAAAGAAACAATTTGGCAAGCAGACAGATAACATAAATTTTATGTAACCAGATATGACAGGTAGGTAGGAGTCAGTTTAAGCAGGGCTTTGTGGACTATGTTAAGAGTAGGTGCAATGGGCAGGCATGCAGGGTTTACAGCAAGGGAACCAATCTAATCTAAATTACTTTTTAACCACTATAAAACTTAAATTCAAAGTTTACTGTTTTTGAAAGGAAGGCAGAAAGCAAGAAAAAAAAAGAAGAGAGGGAAGGAGGAAGGGAGGGAAGGGAAGGAAAATGCAAGGACAATCTAATGGTGAAGTCTGTATCTAAACACAATATAATTGTCACTCCTTTTCCTTCTTTTTTATCTCTATAGATAGACAGATATTTTTAAAGAGCAAACATTTATGAGATATATGCATATATAACATTGAATAGACATGTTTGAGCTTTTGTTATTGTTAAAAGGAAACAAACAGAATTTGTATGCAGAATGTGTGTATGAAAGGTGCCAATATAGCTGGAGGAGAGGAGAATGGTGGGGTGGAAGAATATGTTGTTACAGAATTTATTATGCCCAGATTGTGATAAGGAATAGCCTAGAATCTTGAAGCAGAGATTGTGGATTGTAAAAAATGTGACTATAATTTGTCATCATATTTTTTGAGAATGAAAGATAGCATTATTCATAATTACATTGGGAAAAAAGGAATACATAGATTAAAACTAGAATGGAATACCTTAGCTATAATACAATTTCTCTTATTTCTCTATGAAGTGTGATGGGGACAATTGCTTTAAACACTTACAGAAGATTAGGAAGCTAAGACTACCGGCTATGGCATTATATTAGACTCTCTTCAAGGCTAACAAAGATTTAGCATCCTCACCAAACTCTATCCCTGAGAGAATATAAGAAGCCTTAATTTGGAATAGAGGAAAGAAACTGGAAGAAAGTTGGAAATTCTGAACATGAGGAAGGATCATGGGAAAGCTTTAAGGGGGTGTGGGGAAGGACAACTAGATAGGTAGCATCAGAATTCAAATAGTCCTTTCTGGGAGAATGTTTAGTTTTATTTAAAACTAAATTATAAAGTTCATGAAATGGGCCCTTAGGAGATATTTCATACTCCTGGAGTGAACTGTGGAGTCCAAGACCATCAAAGATATATAACACTTATGACGCTGATATTAGAATCTCATTAGAATCTCAAACTAAGAACAATTCCTCTGGAACAACAAAGTTTCTTCTGTACACTTAGGTCTTTTGTTCTTTCTAGGACTTTTACCATAACCTTCTCTGTAAGCAAATTTCCCCCAATTCAGTCGACAGAATATATTAGGTAAGCTTTGGTCTATGATATAACTGACTGTAGCTTCATAAAAACCCCAAAGGATGGACGCGGGAAAGAAACTGGGAATACAAGACTGGTAAGCTTGGAGCAGTGTGTAAAGTGACCATTTTTTTAGGGGACGCAGAAGGTGCACAATCTCTCAGAAGACAGTGTGATTCAAAACTCCTTGTCTGTTGAGGATACAAAGAGACGCTCAGAATGCAAGCCAAATAATGAATTACAATTTTCTCATGTTCTTGTTAATCTCAAATTGTAGCTGTGTAAAAGCAGAAACAGTGTTGGTTTTTATATATCACTCTTGCTGGGTACTTGGGAGTATATTTTGGCTATCTATTCCTCAGTACTTATAATTGTCCAAGAACAGCATTACTAATAAATCAGTATTCCTACAGCATTTGTAACTAAGAAACTAAAAAACTCTCACACAGAAAGGGTTTTTCTGGAAACCAATTGACTATCCCTTTCAGGAATTGGTGTAGCTATTGGAAACTTCATATGAGCTGATTCCATAGCAGATTAGAAGTGATAAAAGAATGGGACTCCAGTTGTCTCCCAGTCATAAGTCTGAGACAAAGACATATGCCACCACATGACAAAGATAAATGAATGTATACTTATTGAGCAAAATATAGCAGCAATAAAATTATTTAATGGCATAAGAAACTTTGTGCCTTATCATACCAAAGCACCATCATCACACGATAGTAATCAGGGGTAAGAAAAGAAGAGGAAGCCGGGCTCGGTGGCTCAGCCTGTAATCCCGCGCCTTGGGAGGCTGAGGTGAGTGGATTGCCTGAGCCCGCGGGTTTGAGACCCGCCTGGGCAGGTGAGACCTCATCTCTACAATAAATCAAAAAATTAGCCAGGCGTGGCAGCGCGCGCCTGTAGTTCCAGCTACTTGGAAGGCTGAGGCGGAAGGATCGCCGGAGCCCAGCAGGACGAGGCTGTGGTGGCCAGGAGCGGCCACTGCACTCCAGCCTGGTTGACAAAGTGAGATTCCAACTAAAAAAAAAAAAAAAAAAAAGAAAGAAAAGAGGAGGAAAAGTGCATTTGACTACTTTTATTGCCTGGCACTTTATCTGTAATTTTCTACATGCTGTCTAGCACAACATTCTCAGACAAGCTGATATGGGTGGCCACTGGATCAATGTTAGTGGTTGAAGAAAGAGAAACACATTCAAAAGGACACATCTGACTTACTGGGAGCCTAATGTGCCTAATTATAAAATGGAACGTTCATGGGCTTTGGGGTCATGAATCTCTATACTTGTATTCCAGCCTTTGCCACCTCTTAGATAAGACTTACAGAGCTCAATTTCTTTATCTACACAATGGATGCTCTCCCTAGTGCTTAGGCACATTTTCTGTGGAGCTTGGGGAGTTCTGTATAAGTGTTATAAATTGTTCACAAAACTTATAGACTGCTCAATAACATTACAAGATGATATAAACTTGAGTTCCAATACAAGAACAGCCATTTCCAAGTTATATTTTAAGATCACTCTGACTTCAGATTTAATAATGCAATGAAGGAGTGGAGGAATAAAAACTTAAAGATCAGTGAGGAGGGTACAACAATAATCCAATTATGAGATGCTTCTGTCTTAGGAGAGTGGCAATGTAATTAGCAAAAAGTGCACATATCAGATGCATTTTGTTAAAAATAACATCAGTCTGATCTGGTGATGAAACAGAATCGGGGCGGTGAATAAAAGAGAAGAGTCAAGGCAAATTGACTTCTTTTGGGGGAGAATTATATTCAGAAGTCTATGATTTGTAAGTATAAGCAAAAAAAGTGTATTTTAAAATTCATTTCATTGTATATACACACAAAATGGAAATGATCATTCAACTTGGTCGGCCACACACTGTTATTCTAAAAGGTATAACAATATTTAGAACTTCTTAAACTTGTATTTGCTTTCTTTTAGATATTAACTTATGCATACATAAAATATTCAGAATTCTCAATGTTGTTCTGATATTCTCAAACTCGAAATATCAAACATAAATGTTATTTGTCATTGTAACCTCTATCAAATCTTATCACACCCTATAATAATTCAAGTTCCAATGGCCTTTTTGTATTTTGTGATTTAATAAGCCATACCAAAATGTGTATCCTAATTATCCACTTCAGCTAACTCATGAGTGCATATACTACAAGTGTTCATTCCACAGTTAGACAATTATTTACTACAGTCTTGAATTTATATTCAAAGATCTACAATTTAAGGAAAGAAGTTCTTTGCAATGCATAATGTTAATGATGCATGAGAATGCTTACAGAGGGCTGAACTAATAAAATTCATTTCATATCAGTCCATTAACTGTGTTTCCTTGGTAGGAAGTGGCAAACCAACTAATAGAAGAGAACAAAATGGAATAAGGAGATAAAACATCTTGAAACAACTATTATCCTTTTAAAATATCAATTTTTGAAGTATTAATTTGTGTGCTCTACAATGTGATTTTTATTGACGCATTTTTTCTCCCATGTATCAGTACCTATTTTAATGTTATGTATTTATTGCAGTTTTACAACACCATTCCAAGCTCACAGAATACCTGCAGAATATGTAATTCATGAGTATAAGTATGTTTTTCTTTAACTGATAATGTGTTTACATATATGTATAATTATATATATGATATATGATGGGGGACTCAAAACAAACTGGAATTTATTAATAAAAATTGCATATTTATTTTTACATGTTTAAACTTCAGTCATCTTCAAAGTACTCTCTGTTTGATGTAATACACCTATCAAGACACTTTTTGCACTGCTCAAAACAGTTTCTGAATTAGTCAATTTTGATGGCTTTTAGTGCTTCTACCATGTTTTGTTTCACCTCTTCTACACTGGCAAAACATTTCCCTTTTAGGACTTTTTTCATTCAGGGAAACAAAAGCTGCTCAGGGTGAGATTGGGTGAATAGGGTGGGTGGAGCACAATGGTCATACTGTTTTTGGTCAAAAACTGCTAAACACTGAATGGTGTGGGCCAGTGTGCTCGTAAATCAACTATCATGAAATAAGCAAATGCATTGAAAGAATCTCCAAAAAAAAATTCACTGAAGTCAAACACAACGTTTCACAGCAACACTAGCTTGTACACTCATGATGATGGGTTTATAAAACACTTACCTGGGGGGGGGTCACACCTCATCGATAAGAGTACTTGCATGGTGAATATTTGTATACCTAGCCTAGAATTGTACCCCACAATTTTAAATAAAAATTAAAACGGGGGGAAAAAAACCACTTACCTAGCAGGGGAAGCCTGTACTACAAGGGGCCCATCATTCAAAAAATAATTTCAGTTTTTTTGGTCTCCCCTTGGATGTACTATCTATTATGTATATTAGATATGCTAGTATATATTATAATATAGGGGCAGATATTATGATGTAAAAATTATAATATGAATTCTATATCATAGAACATATATATCATACCACTTTCAAACACACACACATATCCTTAAATCTACAGTTCAAAATTAATATTTTTTGCTTAATTTTTAATATATTCATAGGATAGTTTGAACTTGAAGTAATTTGAAGATTATCTAATTCAAGAATCATGTTTTATAATTGAATAAGCCATAATCCACATTAATTAAATAATTTGTCCAATATTACCTACTAATCAACTGACCAGTCCCATGACACAATATCCAGTGCTTCTCTAGTCTTTGTTTTTCTGCACACACTCTATTCTTTCCCATCCACGTTTTCTTCCTTTTTACGCTACACAGTGAAGTGAGTAACAAACATAAGTATTTTAAGAGACAAATGAGACATAATAAGTTCTTGTTTATAGTCAATATATTTAAAATCTTTGATTTTATCAAATGAACATGGAGATTAGTTTGTAAGCATACTATACAAATTCATAGGGAATTTGAAATTGCAAAAATTTACCCAGTCACCATATTATTCATTTATTAAACCAAAAATTAAGATGTACTTGCTATGTGAGAGGCACTAAAAATATTTATTTATTTATTTATATTTTAAAGATGTGGGGTATAATTCAAGATTAGGTATAAAAGGGGTCATTGTACAGGTAAAGTTTGGGCCTCTGCTTGGTCCTCACTTTGCCTGGGTTGAGATCAGGTACTCTGACTGATGTTGTGTTCCTCCACCCCCAACCCAGCAGTATCCCACTCCTGCCAATCCCTTTCTTATAGTATTATGGTAAACGTACAGGGTCCACTCAGAGTGAGAACATGTGACACTGTTCTTTGTTTCTGTGATAAGTCACTGAGTATGCTAGACTCTAAATCCATCCAAGTTGCTACAAAGTTCATATGTTTGTCCTTCTTCATGGCTGTGTAGTATTCCATTGTGTATATGTATCACATATTTTTTATCCAGTTAGTTTCCATTGGCAACTTGGTTGGTTCCATGTTTTTGCTATTGTAAATAGTGCTGCAATAAACATGGGTGCACAGGTATTTATGATTTGAGTTCCTGCAGTATATTCCCAGAAGGGGAATTGCTGTGTTGTATGGGAGGCTGATTTTTAGATCTTTTATGAATTGCCACACTGTTTTCCACAGAGGTTGTACTAGTTTACACACCCACCAACAGAGTAGAAGTGTTCCCTTTTCCCCACATCTTCTCCAGCATCTATTGTTTTTTGAGTTATTAATAATGGCAATTCTTACTGGGATTAGGTGGTATCTCAATGTGGTTTTGATTTGCATTTCTCTGATAATTAGAGAGGCTGAGCATTTTTTCATGATCTGTTGACTGCTCATATGTCTTCTTTTGAGAAGTGTCTACTCATATTTTGTTCACTTTTTAATAGGGCTGCTTGTTTTTTTCTTTTGGGCATGTTTGAGTTCCTTATAGATCCTAGATGTTAGGCTTTTGTCAGATATACAACTGGCAAATATTTTTCCCCAGTCTGTGGGATGTTTTTCCACTCTCTTGATGATTTCTTTGGCTTTGCAGAAACCTTACAGTTTGATGAGGTCTCATTTGTCTATCTTATCTTTTATGGCATGGGCACTTGGGATTTTGATCAGGAATTGGTTACCAGTTGCAATTTCCATAAGGGTATCTCCTGCATTCTTAAGGTTCTTATAGTTTGAGATTTTATCTTTAGGACTTTGATCCATTTAGAGTTGATTTTTGTGTATGATAATAGGTAGGGTTCCTGTTCTAATCTTCTGTAGGTGGTCAGCCATTTTTTCCAAAGCCATTTACTGATTAGGTTCTCCTCTCCCCAGTGGTTGTTAATGAAAGTTTTGTCGAAGATGAGTTGGTTGAGAAATTTAGGTTTTTGCCTCCAGAATCTCTATCCTGTTCCATTGGTCTATATGTCTGTTCTTGATACCAGGCACTTTTGATTATTGCAGCCTTATAATAAAGTCTAAAGTCTGGAAGTGTGGTACCTTCTGCTTTGTTTCTTTTGCTGGGAATTGTTTTGGCTATTCGGTCATTTATGAGTCCATATGAATTTCTGTATTGTTTCGAGGTCGAGAACAATGCTGGTAATTTAATGGGTATTATGTTAAATATGTGGATTGCTTTGGGTAGGGTGGACATCTTAGCAATGTTGATTCTTCCAATCCATGAGCATGGAATATTTTTCCATTTGTTTGTGCCACCTTTGATTTCTTTGAGCAATGTTTTATAGTTTTTGTTGTAAAGGTCATTCACTTTTCTGGTTAAGGAGATGCCAAGTTATGTGTGTGTGTGTGTGTGTGTGTGTGTGTGTGTGGCTATTGTGAATGAGGATGCAATTTTTATTTGGTTCTCTGCATTTGCTGTTGGTGTATAAGAATGCTACTATCTTTTGCATGTATTCTGAGACTCTGATTTTGTACCTAAGACTCTGATAAAGGACTTTTGTTGATATTTGGAAACAATGAAACCAACAGTATCACTACAGAGCTTACATTCTAGTGGGGGAGCCTCAAAACAAACAAGTTAGGCATCACTTTAAATTTCTGTATATGTAATAAATACCATTAATTGAGAAAAAAACAGTTAATGGATATTGATATAGACAATTAGCAACAGCTGGAAAGGAAGACCTTTCCACAGGTTGGTCAGAGAGAGCTTCTCCGACAAGATAGTTTTAATGTGAGGCTGAGAACAAGTGAGCTGTGTGAAAAATGGGGTGAAAAGTGATATCAACATCTGGAAGAGGAAAGGTTTGCTTTAAATGCAACATCTGGAAGAGGAAAGGTTTGTTTTAAATGCCTGAGGAGGGAAAATCTTAAGCAAGTTTGACACCTACTGATGTCCAGTGTGATTGCACAATAATAAGTATGGGAGAGATCATCACCCATACTCATCAGTATGAAGAGTTTTCACGGAACAGTCAATTTTCTACTTCTTTCTTCAGGCTTATATTAGGATACAATTACATTAACTCCTCAACCTCTCTCAAAGAAGACCAAAAATATGAGCCACTATTGTGTCTGATTAGTCATACCATAAGTAATTTGTATTCATACAGTCTTTCTCATTCCAAAATAACATTGGAAAATTTGACATTTTATTTGGCCCTCATATCAGCTTTCTGAGGTACTCAGATCAGGTCTTAAAAGTGGTGTTTACACATGAGTTAACGTGTATTATTATAAGTCGTATTGTGCATTTTATGACACAGTTCTTGTGAGTTCCTTATGTTTTTTGTATTTTGTTTTCACTTTCAAATCTAACTACCCTACATTCTAGTGTGTAGAGATTTCTGCCTTGTGGAGAATCCCTGGTGTTAGCAAATATCCTTTGGGTGCAGTTTGCAACAGTCACATCTACTTGTGTCAGCTATTTTTGTTACTCTTTTCAACTCTCACACAAAAGCCATTTTTATCTGTAGTAAACCCTTTGGATTCTATGCAATTCCCATAGTTTTACTTTGGAATGAAAAATTGTAAAATATTCAGCCATATCCTTAGCTTTTTTCTTAGATTCTTCAGAGTATATGTCCAGAGGGACCCCAGTGTTGAGAAATTGCTCACATGGGGTCACTGAAAATGATGCCGATGGTTCCCAGCCTGGCACAGTGCAGGAGACTCTAACACTGCATTCTTCTTATATAATAAGCTCCTCGAGAAGACACAATGTAGCAAAGTCCGTAAACTGCCCTGATATTTCATAGGTCTTGGTATTAATTTGAAAAGTAAACAGAATAAAATGGTAGAATCACATAAGAACACAAGAACCTACTGACGTTTCCTAGGATGTTAGACTTGGATTTGCTAAGTAAGAGGAAGTTATTTTCTCTATGTTTTTATTCCTAGAATAATATTTTCCATCAGGTAGAAGTAGAACTCTGAAATGCATACATTAACTTTCTAAACAGGGCTAGTCTATACACACACTTGTTCATTTATTAATTGAGCATCTTCTATTGCAAGTGGCATTCTAGGTGCTGAGATTACAAAGAAAGATTTATAAAGAAGAAAAATAAGCAGACATTGTCCTCACAATGTTGAAAAAAGAGACAAATAATTAAAACATGCAAGTTACACAACCAAAGAAGCAACGTTTAAGTTAGAATATGGTAAATGCTACAACAGTGGTACACATAGGATAATTCTGGATCCCAAGAGTGATGTTTCTGGCCCAGACTAGAGGTATAAAAGCAGGACATCTTAAAGGACAAAATGACAAAATGTCTGAACTGAATCTGGAAAGACAAGTAATAGGTTAAAATTAAATCTCAGATATTAAGGCACTTGATAGATTTCATATTAGGAAATCTTATTATGAATTAGCAAGAGATATTATATAAGAAGTAAAATCTCAGGAATTAGATTACGCAAGGGCAATTTAATGACAAAGTATTATTATCTCAACATCAATTACTGTCTAAAATAATACTGTGTTATATGTTTTGTTATTTTTACTGACATCCAGGTACAAAAATATCCTTGTCTGCAGTCTTATGCAAGAATCTCTATCAAACTTTATAGTAACTAACTTTGTAGTAAACAACTTTTAGGTATATTTTACCCTATTAATGCTACCCAGCATAGGTTCATCTCTTTGTATTTTTGTATAGACATTTTAGCCCAAACTTGCTGCTGTATATATTTTCTAAATTTGATTTTGAAGGCAAAAGCCTGAAAGTGATTTCTTGACTCCAAAGAACTCAATGCCCAATTACCCTCTCTTTTCTCATCTCATAAAACTTTCACTGTATGATAATTCTGTTACTTCTGTCATTAATAATAATAAACAAAAAAACCCCCCAAAAAACCAGCCCCTTCAGTGACTGGTAACACCTTAGGGTCTCATCAAGTTCCATAATAATAAACTTCCATTTTGCAACTGCAGAATATTTTTTTTATATATATAATTGTCCTGTGTTTCTGCATACCTTCCAATAATGTCTTAAGTTATGCTTAGAATACCATACTAACTAGTCTGGTAAGTTTGTAAGCTACTAGAGGTTTAGGTTTTCTTTAAAAATATATTTTTTAATATTTTTAGTTTTATACAAATAAATTAAACTTGAAGAGAACAAAAATATGTGTTTAGAACAATATTTTAAATTAAACCAATTTAAAATTCTCCAATTTATAAGCCAATCTTTAAAAATTAGCATAATAATTAGAAAAATCACAATATTTGATCTATAAAGTGTATGAAGTTTCCAAGTGGCCTTTTTACTTTCTACTAATGCAATATTAGTTTCTTCTATTGGTTTCTTATGTAAAAATATCCTTGAAAATTATGTCTTTTTAAATTTGTCTGATAAATTAAGTTAATCTTTGAAGATAATGAGATCTTATTTGTAAAATTATAATAATTAGCACATGAAGTACATCTGAAACTAATCTAATCAGTTTCACATTGCAAAAACAAAACAAAAGAAAAAAAATGAACTGTCCTTGAAGAGGAACAAAATGAAGATGTTTTATCTGTTTAATGAAAAGTTAACAGATAGAACACATTTTGGAAATGTGATAATGACTTTTTATGTATATTATATCTTCGGTTAACTCATACTGGTAAACATGCAACCTGATAATTGTTCATTTATTTCCTTTATAAAATGAATAAATGACAAGAATAACTAACACTTTTTATTTATTTATTTATTTTTAGTTGGAGTTCCACTCAGTCATCCAGACTGGAGTGCAGTGGCCACTCCGGGCCACCGCAGCCTCGACCTGCTGGGCTCCAGTGATCCTTCCGCCTTAGCCTTCCAAGTAGCTGGAACTACAGGTGTGCCCTACCACACCGGGCTAAGTTTTTTGATTTATTGTAGAGATGAGGCCTCGCCAAGTTGCTCAGGCGGGTCTCAAACCCGCAGGCTCAGGCAATTCACTCACCTCGGCCTCCCAAAGCGCGGGATTATAGGCTGAGCCTCCGAGCCCACCCAACACTTTTTAAACAAGAAGTGTATAACAGGCACCCTGTTGCTTTACATATATTACCTCTTTAATTCTATAATACAGTAAAAAGGTAAGTATTTATCAAGCATAAGGACATAACAAATGAAGTTATTTGCCTTCGAGCAGACATATGATAAGTAGAAAACTTAAGTACTCATAAGTAGTAAGTTATACTGCTTTCTATGTTATATAGATTCACAGACTCTTAACTTGATCCCTAAGCAAACATTAAATGTTAAGTTATAATTTTCATCATTTTTACCTTATTATATTATTGATGACTACTTACCAGAGGCTTTCAATTTTTAAATTTTTCTAATCTCTAGCTCTTCAGTAGGTATGAATGTGAGAATATAAAAGCACAATGATATTCTTACATAAACAGTCATTATATTAGTTTGCTAAAACTGCCATAACAACATACCACAGACTGGGTAGCTTAAACAGGAAATTTATTTTCTCACAATTCTGGAGTCTAGACATCCAAGAGTGAGCTGTCAGCAGGGTTGATCTCTTTACTTCCTGTGTTGGCAGCCATCTTCTTTCTTATTCACATGATCTCTGTACCTGTCTGTGTCTTATCTTCTTTTAAGGACACCAGCTGTATTGGATTAAGGCAGTCTTAACTATCTTAACTACCTCCTTAAGGACCCTATCTCAAAATACAAACACTAGGGGTGAAAACTTCAATAAATAACTTGAAGTGGGGGGAGACACAATTCAGCCAATAATAGTCACTAAATTGGATTCTGTTTTGTTTTTAAAGAATCATCAACTTTAGAATATAATCAGAGCCACTGAAAATGTGCACAGCTCCACAGGGCACCATTCACCTAGACTAAAATGTATACAATCTAGTAGGTTGTATGTAATTACTCTGGAACATATCTTAGAATTGATGCAGTCACTTTTCAGGGAAAATGCTTTTTATTACTTTTGAATACCTATGACTTTACAGTTGCAAAAACTCTTTTGTTAAAGCAAATAAGTAAGATTTAACTTTCTTAAACCATAAATGAATTGCATTTGTTTGCTTCATGCTAAAACTAACTTATTAGGGCCAAACAGTATATTTCATAAAATCAAATGATTTTGATGTTTTTAAAGTAGATTTAAGGACTTTATCAATTACCATACTTTGGATAATAATACATTTATTTTAAATTAATGACAATGCAATTGCACAGACTTGCATTTTGAAATTAATATTATTTAAATTAATGTGCCTGTGAATATAAACTTAAAGTGTTTCAGACAGAGAAAGAACAGAAAAAAACATGATTAGCACAATAAAATTAAACAATTTACTTTGTAGTAGTTATTTTATACAAAAGCTATAAATATATTAATTTCACATATGATTTAATAACAATATAATATTTCTATTTTCTTTAGGGAATATTTAAAAAGTACAAAAAATATAAATAAGTTTAAAGCAACTATATCATTTAAGCCTTCCAACCAAAGACAGTCACATTATTTTAGTTTTCCTAATGTCCATTTATATATGAGCATTTATATTATATATTCCTTGCTTTGCTGCCTACCTTATAATTGTTGATGCTTAGTCCTCATATAATCAAAACATGACTTATAGTATCTGTATACTGTTATTTAAGCAATGTTTATTTAAGCAATCACTTGTTACAATAAATGGGTTATATTTTTACTTTGCTCTTACAAATACTACTTTTCATGACATCTTTACACAATTGTTAGCACATTACTAATTTCCTAAAACAATTCTGAAAATGTAATTATTGAGTGAAATGACATGAATATGTTCTAAGACTTTACTAAATTAATTTTACATCCTCCTGAGGAGATTGACAATTAGTATAGGATAATATCCAAATTTTTGAGAATATTTATTTCTTTTTGAATTAGCACACAAAATCATCATTTATTTTTAGATTTTGTCATTTTGATAAGAAAAAATGTCATTATTATTTACTTTAGATTCCTTGAATTTAATTTTTCTGATAATTGAACTGTGAATTCATATTTGTAGATGAAAATCTTTGTGTTTTGTTTTCTCTAGCTTCTTGTTTAATATTGCTAAGGTCTTATCAATTTAATTTGATTTTCAAATATCTAATTTTCATAATTGTCATTTTTATATTGTTTGATTTCAATTTATTTACTTATTTTTATTCATTTTGGGTATGATTTTCTTATCTTTTTCTACTTCCTCATAGTCGAAACTTATATAATTGTTTTTAAATGTTTCTCTTTTTCTAATATACTTTGTTAAAAAATATTTATATCTCTTACTCCAGCTTTAGTTTTATTCTACACATTTTGCTATGCTTTATTTTCTTTATCATTGAATTTGAAATATTGTGAAATTTTCTTTATGGTTTTTCTTTGATTCATGAGTTATTTAAAAGTGTTCTTTAATTTTCAAGTTATTAGAGATTTTCTAGATATTGAACCATAACTGGTTTCTAATTTAATTTTGTTATGCTTACAAAATATGCTCTGTAAGATTTCACTCATTTGATGACTTTCAGCCCAATATGTGGTCCATTTTGGTGAATGTCACAAGCTCTTGGAAAAAAAGAAAAAATCGCATTCTGCAGCTGGTGGATATAATGTTCTTTGATGGTATGATTTTAATCCTCTATATATTTACTGAATTTTTGCCCCAAAATGCCAAAATGCCCTATCAATTACAGAATTGTAAAATGATCCTTTTTACTCTTCTTATGCTAGTGATTTTTGAGTCTATTAAATCTGATACTAATTAATATAGCCTCTCGTTTATTATTAGCAATTACATGTTGTATATTTTAAATTTTTTCTCAAGATATTTGCATCTTTGTATTATATTAAAGGCTATCTCTTATATATAGTATATAGTTAAACTTTGCTAATCTATTCAGTCTGACAACCTCTATTCTTTAACTGAACTATTCATTGCACTTACATTTGTTATAATTATAAGTTGAAGAAAAAATAGAGCCTATGTTTTTCATGAGACAGATTTTATGTACTTTAGGTGACTTAATCTCTGAAAGAACTGCCATTGTCATTTAAAAACTTCCAATTTGTGTACATTTTTATCTCTAAAAATGTCATTTCTAGGAATAGCCAAATCTCTAGCCAACTACACTATTTATTCCACAACTCAACTGCATTACAAAAAAAAGTACAAAAGTATTGCAACTGAACTATATCTTCTACTTATATGTAAAATTTTCTCTAGAGGTAGGATATCTTTAAAATGGGAAATGTTAGTAAAGTCTTAATTTATATGTTTTGTTTTTTCACATCTGATCTCATTTGTCATAGAGTTCTGACCATAGTGTCTTTCCTTTCTGGTTCTAAAATGATTGCTAGTATAGTTTTCTTAAATTTAAATGTTATTATAATACAGGCATTTAATGTGTAGTGATAAAATCAGGATAATGGGGTAATCATCACCTCAATCAATTTTTTTATTACATGAACCCCTTAAATATGTACAAGTATAATGTATCTATAATAATTAAAAATAAAAATGAGCCACCATAAAGAGTAATGTCTTTGTATAGTCGTCTTTCAATATAAATATTAAAAAATTATCAAATACAATTTTATTACTGTACTGCAGCACATGAAATAAAATAAAACTAAAACAGATACCATTTACACTCAATTACTTAAAGTAGCAAATCTTTATAAATTTCCACTCAGCCTAAATGCAATCCAAACTAGTTCAAACAGCAAAAATCATCCAGATTCTGCCTAGCATTAGCAGTTATTATGCTATGGCAAATAATTTTTAATGAATTTTCAATCTCAGATGTTTATTTGACCCTTAAACAAGTAAAGTTAGAAGGAAATATATCAATCATGTCACTTAGATGTAAGTGACATAGAAAAGGTGTTTTTAAGTGCAGATTGCTCTTTCCTCTTACACTAGAAGATATCTGATGAGTTTGAGAAAATAAGAGGAAGAAATCATTCTGGAAATACTTAGGTAGGATTTACAGTGTAAAAAAACCATTATTTTTTAAATTTTACTTCACACCTCAGTCTAAGTTTGTACAGCTCAATAAATCATTCTGCTCCATCTTGCCTCTTTAGTCACCTGTGGAAGATATTCAAGAATGGCTTATTAATCTCATTTCCAACCCCTTTAAAATGTTCCTTAATAGATATTAAGACTGCATTTTCTACACATTGTTACAGCTCATGTTATGCATGTGCCCTGGCTTCTATCAAGCAAATGACCATAAGTGATAATATACAAGGGTAAGGGAACACTGAGATATGTCCCATGAGCTGATTCTTAAAGTTATGCACAGAAGGGCACACACTCCTCACACTTGCATTTTATTAGCCTGCATTTTATTGACCAGAGCAAGTAGCATGCTTTCCCTTTATTAGTTCCACAAAATACACTTTCACCAAGGAGAGGGAGCAAATATTTGAGAACAAAAATATAGCATGTTAAGCATAATGACATAATTTTATGTATATTAGGAAATGAATTGTAGAGAGACAAGAATGGAAAAAGTGAATCTCATTTGAAGATTATTTCGCAAGTCTATGCAAGATATGATCTTGGCTCTTATAGAGAAATTGGAGGTGGAGAGAATTTAATGCATTTGGGGATATGTTTTGGTAGTAAAATCAACATGACTTGTTGATGAAGCGGATGAAGAGGATCAAGGAAAGAAATTATGGAAAGATGACTTCTAGATTTTTTATTTCACCCACCATTATCAGCACTAGCTCAATATACACAGAATCCAGGAAATATAATTCACTTTCCCATTTCACAAAATGAAATGCTTTTCACAATCATGACAGGAAAGATGTAAAGAATATATATATATATATTCCAGAAATTAAGAAACATGTAACACATATGTTTTATATATAGTAATGATCTCCAAAAAGTACACATTTTTTTTAAAAGAGCAACAAAACTTAAAGAAGAAAGTACAGAAAACAGAAAAAAATACTTAGATCATAAACTGAGGGCAGATTTATCTGAAAACAATTTAAATTTATACTAGAAAATTAGATTTCAAAGAATGTTAACATAATAATGCACAATGACTAAATAGTGTAAATAATGCACAATGACTAAATGTAAGTTATTCAGAATTTATGAAATCTCTGTATAAATCATATCAGTTCTGATCCCTCTTTCTCTTATGAAGAGTTTTATCAAAGATTGTTCTTGAAATTTCTTCCCAAAAGGTCTACCTAACAAGTTAGTCAGAAAAGAAGAATGAGATTCAAGTACTTTCCACTCAGTTTTTTTTTCCCCCAATCCAAGTCCCTAGTAAGTTATTTATATTGCAGTGACTGCCAGTCTAATTGACTTTCAGTATAATGGGCTCAAAGCTTCTCCAAGAAGAATTCATTACCTTAGTGTACTTCCACAGACAGGGCAAAAAGTGCTTTTGAGTTGTTTTGCCTTTTTTTTCTTCTTATTCACTGTCAATAATGGATGAGAGAACTAGAGATAAATATATATTGTAACACAGAAGGCAACAAACAACTTATAACTAGTTGAAGCTTTTTATTTATTTGCATACTAATTTGTTTACACACAACAAATATTTGCAATGTTCTTAATTTGTTCCAAACACTGATAGGGTTTCAGATGAAATTTCTGAGAGTGAAGTATCTTATTATTTTGAAAGTCTTTACATCTAAACATATAGAAGACATACTAGAGAAAAGCAAATTAAAATATTTTAGATGATTGATAGATGACAGATGATAGAGATAGATGATATAGATAGATTAGATAGATAGATAGATAGATAGATAGATAGATAGATAGATAGATAGATAGAGTGTGATAATGTAGCTAAGTGTTTGATTGATAATCTTGTATGTACAAACCTCCCCTTAATTAGCAGAGGTTATTTATTATGAACATACAGATGATATTTCTAGTTTGCCTGGAAAGAAGTGGTTGAGAACAAAGGTTATTCGTAGAAAGATTTACTTTGAAAATAAGTGAGTTATTGAATCCTGAAGATTCATATAAAATAGTCAAACATGGAAAGGGGAAAAGCAGAGAGTAGTAAACTTCTTATGCAGAATTAACATCTGAAAAAACTGAAGGTAGGGCCCAGGATATAGCTTATAAGTACTGGAGCAAAAGAAACATCAATAGAGTGACAAACTGTACAACCAAAAAAGTAGGCAAGGTAGTGGTTTATGAAGAACCCAGCATGTTGTTAATAGTACATATTTTTTATGTTTTTATTTTTTTATTTTGGCTATAGTATGATTTTTAAAATATATTTTATTTCATTTTATTTTAAAGATGTAGGGTACAATTAAGAATTAGGTATACAAGTGGTCATTGTACAGGTAAATTTGGGCCTCCCTTTGGTCCCCACTTCTCCTGACTTGAGATCAGGAACCCTTATTGATGTTGTCCCCCTCCCCCCAGGTAGTTATCCACTACTGCTAGTCCCTTTCTTATAGTATTATGATAAATGTTTGGGGTCTGTTTATGAGTGAGAACACGTGGTACTCAGTTCTTTGTTTCTGTGATAGATCACTGAGTACTATAGACTCTAAATCCATCTAAGTTGCTGCAAAGTTCATAATTTTGTCCTTCCTATGGCTGCGTAATATTCCATCATGTATATGTACCTTTTTTTTTTTTTATCCAGTCCAATTTCCATAGGCAGCACAGTTGGTTCCATGTTTTTCCTGTTGTGAAAAATGCTGCAATAAATGTGCATGTGCAGGTATCTTTTTTATACAATGATTTGAGTTTCTCCAGGTATATCCCTAGAAGGATGATTGCTGAGTCATATGGAAGAACAATTGTTAGATCTTTTAGGAATCGCCATACTGTTTTCCACAGAGGTTATACTAGTATATGCTCCTTCCAAAAGAGTAGAAGTGTTGTCTTTTCCCTATATCCTCTGCACTATCTGTTGCTTTTTGAGTTACTAATAATGGCCATCCAGACGAGTTAGGTGGAATGTCAGTGTAGTTTTAATTTTCATGTATTTGATGATTAGTGAGGCTGAGCATTTTTTCATGTATCTTTTGGCTGCTCGTATGTATTCTTTTAAGAAGTGTGTATTTATATCTTTTGCCTACTTTTTAATAGGGCTGTTTGTTTGTTTGTTTGTTTTTTCTTTTTGGCACGTTTGAGTCCCTTGTAGATCCTGGATGTTAGTTAGTCCTTCGTCAGATATACAGTTGGCAAATATTTTTTCACATTCTGTGGGCTGTCTCCCGACTCTCTTGATGTTTCTTTGGTTTTGCAGAAGCTTTTCAATTTGAGGAGGTCCCACTTGTCTATCTTACCTCTTATGGCATGGGCATCTGGGATTTTGATCAGGAATTGTTTACCTATTCCAATTTCCATAAGGGTGTCTCCTTTATTTTCTAAGGTTCTTATAGTTTGAGGTTTTATGTTTAGGTCTTTGATCCATTTATATTTGATTTTTGTGTATTGTGATAGGTAGGGATCCTGTTTCAATCTTCTGTACGTGATCAGTCAGTTTTCCAGCACCACTTACAGAATAGGTTTTCTTCTCCCAGTGGTTGTTGGTGGAGGCTTTGTCAAAGATAAATTGGTTGAGAGATTGAGATTTTGCTTCCCAAATCTCTATCCTGTTCCATTGGTCTATATACCTGTTCTTGTACCAATACCAAGTTGTTTTGATTATTGTAGCCTTATAGTAAAGTGTAAAGTCTGGAGGTGTGATACCTCCCACTTTGCTTCTCTTGCTGAAGATTGTTTTGGCTATTCATGGTTTATGTTTCCATATGAATTTCTGTATTGTCATTTTCAGGTCTGAGAAGAATGATGCTGGCAATTAAATGGGTATTGCATTGAATCTGTAGATTGCCTCTTAACAATGTTGATCCTTTCAGTCCATGAGCATAGATATTTTTCCATTTATTTGTTTCATCTTTGATTTCTTTGAGCAGAATTTTATAGTTTTCATTGTAAAGGTCTTTCAAGTCTCTGGTCAGGAAGATGTCGAGGTTTTTTTGTTGCTGTTGTTTGTTAAATTTGTGGTATTGTGAATGAAATTGAACTTTTCATTTGTTTCTTTGTCTGTTTGTTGCTGATGTATAAGAATGCAGCTGTCTTTTGCACATTTTGTTTTGTACCCTGAGACTTTGCCAAAGTCTCTTATCTGTGCAAGAAGGTTTTTTGATAGATTTTCCTGGATTTTCAAGGTATCGAATCATATCATCAGCAAAGAGGGATAACTTCCTCTTTTCCTATTTGGATGCCCCTGATTTTCTTCCCTTGTCTGATCACTTTAGCTAGGACTCCCAACACTATGGAGGAGCGCAGCCTTGTCTTGTTCCAGTTTTCATGGGAAATGCTTCTGCCCATTTAGCAATATGCTGGCTATGGGTTTATTGTAGATGGCACTTACTATTTCAGGTGTGTTCCCTCTATGTCTAGGTGTTCAAGGGTTTTTATCAAGATGGAAGTTGGATTTTATCAGCAGCTTTTTTTGCATCTAATGATATAATCATGTGGTTCTTATTTTTATATCTGTTGATGTATTTAATTACATTGATGGGCTTCATCCCAG
>CAUYQG010086058.1:0-13352 GCA_963574415.1 Tarsius wallacei
CATCAACTTGCATCTCTCACTCTGCACCACAGAGGTTGAGGAAGATAAGATATATGGCTTGGTATATCTTGGTCAGTCCCCGGCTCTGGGCAGACACTGTCTGTATCACTAATGATAATGACCACCATGATGCTGCTATGACCATGGTCAGGCAGGCCTCAGAGTTGGTTCCAAAGTGTCCCTGTCTGGTGAAGATCAGATCCTGGACCCCTGCTCTGCCTTCCAGGGTGGTGGGTCCTAGGCCAGCTGCCTCCTTGGCCTAAAAACCAGCACCCAGACAGTCCCTGTGGGAGAGGCTAGGCTGGCAGTGGCTCCGGTCATCCAGTGGATAGGAGGTGGCTGCCTACCTTCATGTCGTCCAGGTTGGCCGGCAGGGCTCCCGGCTTGCCAGCCAGTGAGGTGCTGTTTTGACGTACCAGCCCACAGGACCCAGGGGTACCTGAGCTGGGGCTGCTATTGGTAGTGGAGAGGCTGCGCACTGGGGGAGCCCCACTGCTTCCCAGAGCCTCACCTGCTGACCTGAAAAGAAAAGGCAGAAATGAGTATCTATCAAGCATCATGCTTGGTCTACAAGTGAAAGCCCCCAAACTGGGCTGCAGGGTTGGGTACAGATGGGCACGGGGCGAGGGCCCTGCCTGCCTGGGGACCACTCTGTAGTATCCAGACCAAAGGGTCCTTGAAGATCCGGGGTTCATCCCCACCAGACCTGGCATCTGCCTGTCTTGGAGCAGCTAGAATGGGGGATAGGCAGTGCCGACTGGGCTCCTACTTTGGCGGGGCAGGCAGGATGGTCTGGTCGTTGTAGTGCTGCTGCTGCTGCTGGTTGAGGATCTGGAGCTGCAGGAAAAGCTGCTGCTGCTGCAGGATCTTGGCGTAGGAGGAGTCCATGGCAGGGGCCCCCTTGTCCTGCTTTTGGTCCGGGGGGATGTACTGGTGATACTTGAGCTTCTTCACCTTTGGCTTCAGCTCCTTGGCCTTCTTGCTGCGCTGTGATTTCTCACTGGCAGACTTGGGTTGGCTTTGCTGAGGGCACAAGAGACAGGGCGCCATCAGGGGCAGCCTCAGGCCTCTCGGGGTGGGGCTAGCAGCCCTCCCCACACCTGCATGGCTTCCAAGAAGATGCCATCATTCACTTTGCCCATCTCAACTCTTCCCCTGCAAAAAGTAGAGGCCTCTTTGGTGCCCAGAAGTATGCCAAGGAGGAGCTTGGGTGACAGACAGGGGTTGTGCCTGGCGTCTCGCTTAAAACAGCTTCCAGTTTGGAGGAAAAATCAACCAAATGTATATGTACAGACATCACCATGACCCCAAGCAGTGTGAACACACTTAGGAGGTAAAAACACAGCTGGCTGATGGAGCATGGGCCCCATCAAACCAGGCACTTTACAAAAACTGTGATACGTAAGCCTCTCCAGAATCCTGCCACGATGGGAATTGTTGTCTACTTGAAAATGAGTAAACAGGCTCAGAGAAATCACTTGCCCAAAGCTGCATGGTGATCTTGATCTTGATCCAATGCAAAACTCCAAAAACTCCTGTGTCCCAGTGTGCCCCAAAGACTCTTCAGCTGGCATAGCCATTTGACCCAGAGGGTCAGAAAACCCAGACCAACCAGTGGTCTGTCGAAGAGTCAGTGGGTCATGTTCGGAAGGCCTGTCCGCAGAGGATGGAGTCAGATAAGAGGGTGGTTAGTGAGGGAGTACCAGAGAGGGACTGCAGAGAGCTGAGAATTGTCTGAGCAGAGAATGGCAGACAGAGGGTAAAAGACTAGATACAGGATCAAGTGGGGTCTCAGCCAAGTGGCAATGGGAGCCAAAGGAAGATCTGGGCAGAGGTGACCCACTAGCAGAACAGACAGTGTGAACCTGTGGCAGGTGAGGAGCTAAGGTTCATGGTCATCAGGAAGAGGTTTTGGTTCTGTGGGGAATATGGAAAGGGCAGGTGTGCTGAGGCCGTGGAGTCAGTAACACCCAAATGGATGGGAACAGAGCCTGCAGAGGCTCTGAGCACAGGTTGAGAAGCAGACAAACCCATAGGGAGGAGGGAGAGAGGAAGCTGAGAGTAGACCCTAGGTCACACCCCCACGTAAAACAGGGAGGAGAAGGGAGGCAGGGAAAGTGCTGCAGCTAAGGGGAACCCCGAAGAACTAGGCCAGGAGCACATGGGGGTAGGGGCGGTGAGGCAGATGCTGCCAGCAGGGAAAGGGTGGGTTTGGATTAGGGACCCTTGAGAGAACTGTTTTGGTCCACTGGTGGGGTGGGGATGAATTGAAAAAGAGGAAGTATAGATGAAACACATACAGACTACTCTTTTAAACATGTGGTGACCAAAGGAAGGTAAACAGGAGTGTAACAAGGAACACGCTGGAGTGAGGAACTTTGGGGGAAAACCTGTGACATTAGCAGACTATAAGCAAGAATCTGCAGATGCAAGAGAGGTGCCAACTAATGAGGCAACGTCCTGGTGCAACCAGACAGTGTCAAGAGCAGAGGTGGTCTGGAAGGACAGGCTGCTCGAGGTCCCCCTGGGCCTCGGGGAGGAGAGAGTGATGGGAAGCCACAGCCATTTTCTAATGGAGCAGGGTGACTGATGGTCTCCATAGAGATGACAAAGTCATGTACAGACAGAGGCAGAGCTGTGGGATGCCAACACAGGAAAGCATCAGGGAGTTCCACAAAATGAACAGGCAGCCCCCAGGGCCACTGTGGACTCAGCTAAGGCCAGAGCACAAGAATTGACGGCTCTCAGGTTGCGAGCTGTCAGCCTTTCCTGAGACTCACAGCAAAAGGAAAGGGGCCATGATGGTCCCAGGTTGGTCAGGGGTTGTCAAGCCAGGCACAAGGTCTGTGTGAGGAGGAAACCTGGAGAATAAGAAAGGACAGAGTGGGGCCAGGCTCAGTGGCTCAGCCTGCAATCCCAGCACTTTGGGAGGTTGAGGCGAGTGGATTGCCTGAGCCTAGGTTCAAGACTAGCCTGGGCAACTTGGCGAGACCTTGTCTCTACAATAAATAAAAAATTAGCCGGGGCAGGGGGCGGGGGGGTGTAGCTCGCACCTGTAGTTCCGGCTACTTGGAAGGCTGAGGTAGAAGGATTGCCAGAGCACAGAGGGTTGATGCTGGGGTGGCCATGAGTGTGCCACTGCACTCCAGCTTGGGTGACAGAGCGAGACTCCAACACACACACACAAAAAAAGCGCAGACAGGGTGAGGATGAAGTGCGTTGGGAAGTGTGGAAGAGGCAGAAGTGCCAGACTCAGGTCCCAGGTGGGTCTGCAGGGCAGGGAGAGTTTAGTACCAGACTTGGTGCTACTGAATTTAGTATCAGACACCTTTGTGCCCATGAGGCCAGCAGTGCCCAGCACAATGTCTTCCACACCAATGACAGTAACCCCTGCCTCCTTCAGGTATGTAAGGCCAGGCCTTGGAGGAAGGGAGTAAAAACAAACACTTGACAATACCAGCTGTGTGACTTTGGGCACATCACTTCAGTTCTCAGTTTCCTCACAGCTCTATCATCTGCCCCATGAGGTTGTCAAATAGACAAGATAGAATGCGTGGGTATGTGTTCATAGATGGCAACAGGAATGAGGACCTGGAGAGCCTTAGGCCAGTGCCTGGCACAGTGTCACCATGGATAGTGGGGAGAACAAGAAGAAATTCCCTGACCATTGGGAGAAGATATGCACCCCACCCCTTGCAGTTGCCCCCAAACCAGAATGAAGTCATGGCAGGACTCTGGGGACTACAGGGAATGGGAGGGCACGATCATTGGCAGAAATATACCTTAATGAGTGCAGGGACAGGCTTGGCAGTGGGGACGGTGGTTCCATTGGTGAGGCTGGGAGGCAGCAGAGGCGGGGGAGGCAGAGGAGGCTGCTCGGCCAGGAAAAGCATTTCTCCAGAATCTGGGCCCATTGGGAGTTGAGACACAACCTGAGAGGAGAGAGAGGAAGTGAGGACACAGCCACCTTCAGTTGGAATGTTATAGCCTACTATAGGCTATAACACACAGGGAGTAGGGGTGGTAGCCCCTCCTTGGACGCCACAACTGTCAGAGGGCAAGTGAAGGGCAGAGACCAGGGTAGCACAAGAAGGAACTAGAAAAGACAGAAGGTGGTAAAAAGACCATGGAACCAAATACACTCAAGAAAAGCAGGCTGCTCTGAATGGATGCACAAGGGGCAGGACCAGTGAGGTCTGCAAATCCAACTGCAACCTAGACCTCAGGCTGATGGAAGTGGGGGCGGGAGGGGCACTGCCCACACCTCCCGCCTCACTACCAGGAGCTCAAGCAGGCAGCCCCTGAGATACTAGGGTAACATCCATCTGGCTTCCTTGTGCCAGAGCAGGAATCACCCACCCCACTCAGCCCAGGACACAGACCTTGCTCTGGACAGCCCCAGCAAGTGCGGGGAAGCATCTGCAAGTAAGTAAGCTCACCTGAGTTGGGGAGACAGAGGTGGCACTGGGCAGTGTTTCGCTGACTCGGGCCTCCAGGGGTGATGGCACAGAACCCTGGGACTCATGGCTGGCAGGCTGCTCCGGGGATAAGGCATCGCTGCTGTCCTCGTCGAAGGAAGAGCTGTCTGCTACTTTCGGGTAATTCACCTGGCCCACTGAAACCCAAAACTGGCATGAGACCCCACCTATGGCCCCATTGTACTGGTGAGCAGGGAAGAAAGGCCTTGTTCTTCAGCCAAAGGCTGTCCCATCAGAGAGCTGACCCCCACACCCTGCAAGGCAGGCAGGCTAAGGGAGAGGAGCAGCCAGCCTGCTTTCTCAGTCTAAAAGAGTTCATCATCATGACCTTACCACAGAGGCCTGAAAGGCCTCTGAGGCCATCAAAATGCTGCCCTGAGCTGAGGAAAGGTCTCATTTTTAACCTCTTGCTTTCAACTCTATACTGCGTTCACAGTCTTCAAAGTCAAGTTCCTCCCTTCCTTGCTTTAGCCTGCTCCTCTCCGGGAGACCCAGACTGCCTTTCCACCTCATCTGTCTATCTGATGTTAAAGGTTTTCGATCTCTATCCTGTGGCTACACAAAACTCTCTTCTTCCTCCTCATGCTTACAGATTATGCAATGAGGGCACTGAACCTGATGATGAGGGACCAGAGGAACTTGGGTATCAGCTTGTGAATTCCTCAAAGGCCAGAACAGCTGCTGAATTCCCTCTGTGGAGGTAGGACATGCCAGAAAAGAAATGCTTGTCTGCACAGGTAAAATGGACCAGTGGAAGCATAGTGACCTCCTTTAAAGGCCAGTGGAAGCCGGGTGAGGTGGCTCAAGTCTGTAATCTCAGCACTTTGGGAGGCTAAGGTGAGAGGACTGCCTGAGCCCATGGGATCAAGACCAGTCTGGGCAACTTGGCAAGAACTCACCTCTACAATAAATCAAGAAAAATTAGCCAAGAGCGATGGTGCATACTTGTACTTCCCGCTACTTGGAAGGCAGAGGCAGAAGGATCGCCTGAGTCAAGCAGGTTGAGGCTGCGGTGGCCAGGAGAGTGCCACTGTACTCCAGTCTGGGTGCAAAGTGAGACTCCGACTCAAAGAAAAAAAGGCCAGTGGCTCCCAGAGATTCAACACCTGGACAGCAGAGGCACCAGAAGAAAACACCCCGCTGGCCATAAGTGCCCTGGCCTGACCCACAGTTGAGCTCTGGGATGGCTGTGAATGTGTGTCTTCCTGGGGCCAGCTAGGAGGTACAGGCAGGGAAGGAGGGCGCAGCACAGAGCTTCTGCTCCACGGGGCCCAGCATGGGAATCTCAGGCTGCAGAGGGAAGGAAAGATGGGAACACAGGCAAGGATATTTCAAGAGTCATGTCACAACCACCAGCTCAGCACTGTCGTGGGAAGAGGTGCAGGTGGCAGGTTCTGAGTGATCTGCTGTCCACGCAGGAGGAACTGAGATAGTGGTGAAGGCAAGAGGTGAGTTGCTGCCCAAGGGGGAAGTGTGCTGCGAGGGAAGACCCCAGATAAGGAAGAGGAACAAAGTATGAGGGCTCAGGCTGGGCTTGTCCACATGGCAGCCCTCCCAGCGACCTCTTCCTCTTCAAAGCCAGGACCTAGGCTCCCTCCTCCCTTGAGACCTGGGAAGGATGCATCTGAGCTTCTCCCTTATTAGTGACTGTGGCAACAGAGCCAGGCATGCCTACTCCTCTGTCCCTTCAACTGTCCCAGCAGGGGCAAGTGTGCAATGCACAGAGGGGATAGCTCGCTGATCACGTGTACTTCATACCAGTCATACATCTAGATTCCCCCCAGTCTCTCACTCCTAGTGAGGGTGCCTGCCATGGGACAGCAGCTGTGTGGCTGCCAGCACTGATGACAGTAATCTAGGATGTAGGAGCTGCAGCTCCCACTGATTGGTCCAACCCAAGAATGCTGGTGGTCCTACTGGGGAAGACCCAGTGCAGGTGAGGGTGGCTACAGAATCTACTTCTCTCTCCACTGGGGCCAGGTGTGTGCTAGAGCAGACAGGGTCACTGCCCTCAGGGTGTTTGTGGTTCAGTCACCTTGGAGCACAGTAAATGCTCTGCTACAAGGAAACAAAGAAGCTAAGGGCACAGACGAGAGACTCTGGGAAGACTTCCTGGAAAAGAGGGCTTGCCATGAATCCTGAAAAATGGTCTGGAGGAGACAGGTATAGCAGTGTGTGTGTACGTATGCGTGCGCGCACACACGCAAGCAGGGCTTGAGCATGTGGGGAAAATTCCAAGCCCCCTGCCAGGCTCTTTCTCAGGCCTCTCCCTCTCCTCTTGCTACCCTCTTCCCTCCCGTTGTCCTCAGCTTTCCCTTTCCTCCTATCTGAACCAAACCTCCACCTCAGCCTGGGTTCCATTTCCTCTTCCTCCTCAGGAAATGCCTATCCTCCCATTTCCTCAGCTTCTCCCTGAGTCCCTCTCAGCCCATAAACCTGCTGCATTTCTCCCGGTCTGAAAACCTTTGCTTAACCAGCATCTCCTCCTTCTCCACTAAACTGTTGAGCAAATAAACTCCATTTGCCACCACCACCTCCTTTCCTTCCACTCATTTCTCAACAATACAATCTGGTTTTTGCTGGCACATGTTCCTTTCTCTCAAGATCCCAATGATCACCTCACTGCCAAACACCTCAAACAAGTAGTACTCTGCCAGGCCTCCAGGCCCCTGCCCATGCTGATCCCTCTGCCTGGACCGTCCCTCTGTACCTCTCCATTTGACAAACTCTGATCCAATCTCTAAGTTACCCCTCAAAAGTGCTATATTCATGGGGGTAATTCCCCAGCCACTGCTACCTGTCCCTATCCCTGAGAGAAGTCCCTCTGCCAAGCTCCCACTGTACTGATGCACACACAACCATTGCTATACACTGTCCATTATAGCCACTGTCAGCTGGTCTGGAATGGGCATTACTGCTGACAACAGCAGCAACCATTGCATGAAATCACCAAGGACCCTGCTGGACCCTTTGTATCCATGATTGTGTGTGATCCTGCCAACAGTACCATAAGGCAGGTGACTCAGGGACAATGTCATAGGGCCATGGCCTTCCTACTAAGTAGCGCTGGCATCTGACCAGGGACCAGACTCAGAAATCACTTGTTTATACATCAGTCTTCTCACATCAGACTGATGTGAATTCTTTGAGAGCACAAGTCATATTTTATTCCTCTTTGTGACTTCAGGACTTCAAACAGGGCCTGGTACACTGCCAACTCTCAGCAAATGCTTATCAGATTTTGGCTGGCGCAGAGATCAGAACCGGTCTTGGCCCATACTCTGGCCTGTAACTAGGGGTGCTGAGGAATATGGGGAGGAAAACGCTGAGATGAAACAGAGCACATGCCAGGGAAAATTGGTGAATTATAAGAGCTATTGCACCAAAATGGGAAAAGGGCTATTAGGGTCTCAGGGTGTGCCAGCCTCCAGTAGGGTGGCTGCAGTGCAGACAAGGCCCTAGAAACCACCAGTATCCTCTGATCAGAGCTCAGGGCCTAACTCAGCATGCCTCAGGGTCTGCTCCAGTGGTTCCCCCTCAAGTCCTGCTCAAAGCCTAAGCTCCTTTCTCTGCAGGCATGGCTACCTTGGGGGAGGCAGGCACATGTGATCTTGGCAGGGATTAGGTCTTGGGCCCACTGCAGTGAAAAAGACATGTCTGTACCAATTAGCACCAAAATCTAATTGTGGTATAAGAAATATATTTGGTTTTTGTCTACCATCTCCTATCACAGAGTATCTAAAACCCTTGGAATTTCCCTAAGGACAGGAATATCTTTTTTTTTTTTTTTTTGACTTGGAGTCTCACTGTCGCCCAGACTGGAGTGCAGTGGCTGCTCCCGGCCGCCGCAGCCTCGACCTGCTGGGCTCCGGCGATCCTTCCGCCTCAGCCTTCCAAGTAGCTGGAACTACAGATGCGCGCTACCACGCCTGGCTAATTTTTTGATTTATTGTAGAGATGTGGTCTCGCCAAGTTGCCCAGGCGGGTCTCGAACCCGCAGGCTCAGGCAATCCACTCACCTCAGCCTCCCAGAGTGCGGATTACAGACTGAGCCACCGAGCCAGCTGGACAGGAATATCTTTTGTTATTTATAATAAGCCCCTTTCCATACGCCCCAGTTTATGTTAATGAGGTGATTAGGCCAGTTACCAGAAAAACAGAGTGATTGGTAGTTCAGAGGGCTGGAACATTCAGTCCCACCTTCCAACCTCTAGGAAAGTAGGGGAGGGATGTGGGTGGCCTGGATGGAGATCAAGCTCTATGAAAACCCTTATGCATCAGGGTTGTGTGTGGAGGAAAAAGCAAAAAAAGCCAGGTGTGGTGACTCAAGCCTGTAATCCTAGCACTTTGGGAGGCTGAGGTGATAGGACTGCCTGAGCCCATGGGTTCGAGACCAGCCTGGACAACTTTCACGAGACCTCATCTCTACAATATATCAAAAATTAGCCGGGCGTGGTAGTGCATGCCCGTAGTTCTGGCTACTTTGAAGGCTGAGGTGGAAGGATCACCGGAGTCCAGCAGGTTGACACTGGGTTGGCTGTGAGCGTGCCACTGCACTCCAGACTGGGGGACGGAGTGAAACTCCAGCTCAAAAAAAAAAAAAAAAAAGCAAAAACAAAAATAACTCCTGCATAACAGATTTGATGAGCTTCTAGGTCACCGAATACTAGACCTAGAAGTCTGGGAGGGCGGTATACCCAAAGATGGCAGGAAAGCTCCATGTAACACCACACATTGTGCTATTCATTGCTCCATCTGTCTGTTCATCTGTATCCTTAGTAATATCCTTTTATAATAAACCAGCAAATTTTCTGGAGTTCTGTGAACAATCCCAGCAAATTTTCAAACCCAAGGAGAGGGTCATGGGAACCCTAACTTATAGCCAGTTGGTCAGAACCCAGATCACAACCCAGGACCTGTGACTGGTCAGTAAAGTGAAGGCACACTTGTGGGACTATGCCTATGAGATGTGACATTATTTCCAGGTAGACAGTATCAGGATTGAACTGAATTAGAGGACATCCAGTTGGTGTCCACTGGAAAATTGCTTGGTGTGTGGGGAAACCCTAACCATAATACAAAAATGAACACGGGGGTTTTTTTTTCCCTCCATTACACTGAGGGAACCAAGTCCAAACTCCTGAGTGTAGCACAAGAGGCCCTGCACATCCTGGACCATGCTCACCTCTCCTACCTCTTGACACTTTCTCTTCTAGTGCCTTCTCACCAGGTCCTAGTGCTGCTCTCTCTCATCTCTGCTCACACACTTTAGCAAATTCCTACTCATCCTCAGCCCCAGGCTTGGCCTTCATCTCCCCTGATAGCCATACCCCTCCACTGTTGCAGCCAGGTTGGGTGATTCTCCTGGGCTCCCTCCAGCACATCTTCTGTCTCTGTCTTGACATTTCCTATTTACCTGCCTATATCTGCTCCTAGACATGAGCTTCATATGGATGGCAGAACTTGGTCTGTCCTGTGGTCCTAGCCCCGAGCACACTGCTTGGGTCCATCAATATTTGATGACTGAAATATCTATGGAAAGGGCCATGCTTCAAGAAGAGATTTCACTAATAAAAATAAACAATAAAGTACATATTTATAATTCTGGGTATCTTTACATGTTCACACATATTAATCCTGACATCTACCTATTCTGTGAAAGAGGACTAAGCCCCTGAGTTTACACATTACACAGATGGAAAGTGAAGAGAGGCCTCTCTGTTATTTGGTTATTTATTTTTGTATGCCCCCATTCCCTGAGGTAACTGGCACCATCTCAAGCTAACCCAACCTGCTTATCAGGCTCTCAAACTCTGTGCTTTGGTTTTCCTAAGACTAAGTAGGAAGTCAAGGGGCAAGAAGCCAAGAGCCATGGCCTATTCTGCTGCTCCTGCCCTGCATCCTGGCTGGAGTCTCCTCACCAATGATGGCTTCCTTCAGGCTAGACTCCACAGGCAAGATGTTCTTCTCCACCAGCTCCATGGGACCAGGTCTCTGTGCAATCTTCTCATTGAGGTCATCGGCTAGTCTGGCTCTCTTCAGCTTCAATTGCTTGGCCTGGAGGGAAGGCTCAGCAGAGGTCTCTGCCCATGGGAGAGAAAGGGGAGCAGGAAGACATCTGAGTGGATATGGTTCTACCCTGGGAACTCCAGAGCAGCTCTCCTTCCTCCTGGGCAGGAGCAGAGGCCATCAGAATGGAAAGCATATTCTAGGCAGAGAAGGGTGGCCTGGCTTAAAGTTTTACAATGACCAAAGAAGGGGCTCCCACTTAGGGAAGAGCATGGTCAAACACAATTACAATCAGGTACATGCTGGCCAGGGGACTTTCTGAGGTGGAGCTATAGAGCTGAAGAAGCTCTCTCCCTTCAACTTGCTGTGCTACTGGGGCAATTCACCCCTCTGCTCTGGGTTTTACTGCCTTCACCTGCAAAATGTGGGGTTCAGACTAGAATTGTTCTCTTTCCGCTCTAAAGATGGCTCAAAACTAAACACACAAAAAGTAGATATATTTATGCTGCTTCCAGGAGCCAAAACTAAAAATGTAAAAAGAAGTGTGTGGTTGGGGCCAGGTAGAAACAACTAGGATGATCTTAAATGGAGCACTGTATATCACAGATGCTCAAGTAAATGCCAAGTGAATAACTGAATGAATGAAAATATAGAAAAGAAAGTACGCTGGGCACAGTGGCTCACGCCTGTAATCCCAGCACTTTGGGAGGGTGAGGCGAGACAACTGCCTGAGCCCATGGGTTTGAGACCAGCCTGGGCAACTTGGAGAGACCTTGTCTCTATAACAAAAAAAATTAGCCAGGCATGGTGGCGCATGCCTGTAGTTACAGCTACTTGGAAGGCTGAGGCAGAAGGATTGCCTGAGCCCAGCAGGTTGAGGCTGCAGTGGCTGTGAGCATGCCACAGTCTGGGCAACAACACAAAAAAGAAAGTAAATAAATTTTAAAACAGAATTTAGAGTAGCAAAAAGATCTGTTCCAGCAGAGAGAAGTGATTCACACTATGAAATGGTGAGACCCAGGAGAACAGGTCAGGTCAACCCAAGAGAATGTGATTGTGCTCCTTGAGATTTCCCCAAATCAGTGACAGCTACCACACCATGATTGTTTTACTGTGTTAAGGCTCTGGCTTACCCATTGCCAACAGAAATGGGAGTGAGAAGAAAAAGAAAAGTGGGTGGTGCAGTGGCAAACACACAGTGAGAACTGAGTTTAGATAAAGAATCTCCAATCTCACACACCTTCCAAAATGTGCATCCTGACCAGTTCTGATCTTTCCGGCCGGGAACGAATCTTTCGCTTCAGATAGTCCTCTGTCTACAGAAAAACATACCAAGAAACTCTCAAATCTATGTCATAAGCTTATGGAATGGACAAGATCACAAGAGCAGCCATGGCTGTAGTGGTTGCTGCTGGTCACCTCTGCAGCCCCCATGACCTTAACTTGGTGACTGCAGGATTCTGAAGGGGGGGCCTGGGGAAGATACACCAACTTCCAACTGCACATGCCAAGGGACCCATCCTTCAAAATTGTTTGTCTCTCTGAGGTTGGACTAATGATCTTTTAAAAAAACCATTACTTTACTATCATAAAACAATATATGTTCATCAAAGAAAATTAGAAAGCAAAACAGTAAAAAAATTTATTCATCTACTGTTAGCATTTTGAAGTATGTGTCTCTAATCATCTTTCCATGCAGAAGGTAAGTTTAATTCTACAGAGCTATAAAAACACTGAATATAATTTTATATCTTGTTTCAAAAATTTAACATTGTATGATCTCATGAGCATTTTCCATTCCTTTTGACTGGCTGCCAAATGGAATACTAATTTTGATACATGGTGTCACAGCTCTAGTTCCCTAAAGTCCACAGATTCTCATTTCTACATTTATTAGACCCTGCACAAACTAAACCATTCCCTGAACAGTCACCCAGGGCTAATTACAACATATATGTGACCCTATATCTGACTCCAAAGCCTGTGCTCTTAACCTCTGCACAGTATTTTCAAACTGTAGTACATTAGTGGGTTAGAACCGGCACAGGCTAGGCTAGCACAGGGCATGATGAAGTACAGAACAATAGGAAATAAAGTATCAGAGCACCTCATATATAGTAAAGGTTGACCTAGCAGTCTAATGCCTTGGTGCTCTGGCTGGGCAGCTCTGTGCCAGCCCCGGGGTGGCTGAGTCCTCCAGGAGATGGTTTAAATAGGTGTGGGCACAGGATCTATCACCCCATCTGCAGTGGGCAGGAGTACCATCTCAGCTGCTGCAAAGGTTGGTAGAGCAGACGTTGGGTGCTGCAGGTTTTCACAGATAGCGAAGGGAAGCATATTTTCTAACCACCTGAAGCTCTGAACAGTGGCAAAGGCTGATGCAAAATATAATACTGGTTAAGAAAACATTTGGAGGAGCTTCAAAGTTGGTAAATGTGTGGAAGTGCCAGGAGGCTGGTACACCCATCCAGAAAGGGCATGGAGGCTCCCTGCCCCTTCTCACATACCCATGCATTTCTTCCACTTGGCTATTCATGAGTCATATCCTTTATAACTATTAGTAAACATATTAATGATGTCAAATGGCTGAAACTTGGCTACCTAGAAGCTACTCTGGACTAGTTTAGAAAGTACAAGATTCCTGATGGAAAACCAGAGAACCAGTTTGCTTTTAGTGAAGAATTTAAAGAAAAGAACTTTGCAACTGATATCATTAAAAACATTAATGAGCCGGGCTCGGTGGCTCAGCCTGTAATCCCGCGCCTTTGGGAGGCTGAGGTGAGTGGATTGCCTGAGCCCGCGGGTTCGAGACCCGCCTGGGCAACTTGGCGAGACCTCATCTCTACAATAAATAAAAAAAATCAG
>CAUYQG010086059.1:0-11193 GCA_963574415.1 Tarsius wallacei
CCCAGGTGGGTCTCGAACCCACGGACTCAGGCAATTCACTCACCTCAGCCTCCCGAAGCGCTGGGATCACAGGCTGAGCCACCAAGCCTGGCTTGATTTTCATATATAAGATAAGGGTTCAATTCCATTCTGTTGCACATAGAAATCCAATTTTCCCAACACCAATTATTGAAGAAACTATCCTTTCCCCCATTGTGTCTTCTTGGTGCCCTTGTCGAAAATTAGTTGATTTTATTTGTTTGGACTTACTTTGGGACTCTGTATTGTGCTCTGTTGGCCAGTGTTTCTGTTTTTATGCCAGTACCATATTCTTTTGATTACTACAGTTTTGTAGTATAATTTTAAATTAGGAAGTATGGTACATCCAATGTTTTCTTTCTCAATATTGCTATGGCTATTCAGGGTTTATTGGAATTCCATATTTATTTTAGAATTTTTTTCTATTTCTGTGAAGAATGCCATTGAAATTTTGATAGGGTTTGTGTTGAATCTGTATATTGCTTTGGATAGTAAGGACATTTTAACAATATTCTTCCAATCCATGAAACCAGGATATCTTTCCATATGTTTTTGTTTTAAACTTCTTTCATCAATGATTTATAGTTTTCAGTGTACAAAACTTTTACTTCCTTGGTTAAATTTACTCTAAATATTCTACTTTTTTGATCCTATCAACTGCTTTCTTTATTCTTGTTTGCTAGATCCTTATCTTTGTATAGAAATGCTACTGGTTTTTGTATGTTGATTCTACATTTAGGTGTCTTATCCATCTTTGAGTTGATCTTCATATATACTATAAGGGTCCGATTCCATTCTATTGCACATGGAAATCCAATTTTTCCAGCACTATTTATTGAAAAAACTATCCATTCCTCATTGTGTCTTTTTGATGCCTTTGTCAAAAATTAGTTGATGGTCTATTTTGGACTTATTTTTGGACTCTGTATTGTGTTCTGTTGGCCTATGTATCCTGTAACTTGACTGAATTAATTAGTTTTAACAGTCTTTGTGTAGAATCTTTGAGGTTTTCTACATATAGGATCACGCCATCTGCAAATAGAGATAATTTTACTTCTTTCTGATTTGGATGATTTTTATTTCTTCTTGTCTGATTGCTCTTGCTAGAACTTCCAGTACTATGTTGAATATAAATGGTGAGTGTAGGCATCCCTGCCTAGTACTGGATCTTAGTGGAAAAGCTTTCATTTTTTTCCCCATTGATTATGATATTAACTATGGATTTTTCATAAATGGCTTTTAATATGTTGGGGATCTTTTCCTTCTATACCTAAATGTTAAGAGCTTTCATCAAGAAAGGATGTTGAACTCTGTCAACTGCTTTTTCTGTAACAATTGAGAGAACCATGTGTTTTTTATCTTTCATTCTATTACTATGATATATCACAATGATTGATTTGTGTATATTAAACTAGACTTGCCTGCCAGGAATAAATCCTATTTGATCATTATGTGTAATCTTTTTGATGTATTGTTGAATTCAGTTTACTTATGTTTTGTTGAGGATTTTTACATCAATAGTCATCTGATACTAGCCTATAGTTTTCTTTTCTTGTGGTGTCATTGTCTAGCCTAGACATCAAGGTGATACTAGCCTCATAAAATATGCTCGGGAGTATTCCCTCTAGCTCTATTTTTTGGAAGAGTTTATAAAGTATTAGTAATAATTTTTCTTTGAATATTTGGTAGAATTCAGTTGTGAATTCATCTGGTTCTGGGCTTATCTTTTGTTGGAAGGTTTTTAATTACTGTTTCAATCTCTTAATGTTATTGGTCTGTTCAAGCTTTCTATTTCTTCCTGATTCCATCATGTCAGGTTATAGTTTTCTAGGAGTTTATCCAGTTCCTCTAGGTTATCTAATTTTTTGATACATAACTGTTTGTAATAGTCCCTTATGATCCTTTTAATTTTGGAGGCATCTGTTGTAATTTCTTCACTTTAATTTGTGGTTTTATGTATATAAGTTTTCTTTCTTTTCTTTTTTTTCTGAGTCTAGCTAGAGGTTTGTCAATTTTGTCTATTTTTTTCAAACAACTAGCCTTTGGTTTTAATGATCATTTTCTATTCTTTTTTTGTTCTTTATCTATTTTTGTTCTGATCTTTATTCTTGCTTTCCTTCTGATAACTTTGCATTTACTTTGTTCTTTTTCTAGCTCCTTTAGGCTGTTTATTTAGGATCTTCTTTTTTAAGATAGGTACTTATTATAAACTTCCCCTCTTAGAACTGCATTTGCTGCATCTCATACATTTTGGTATGTTGTGTTTCATTGTTATTTGTCTTAAGATATATATTTTATATTATTATTTTTTTATTGTGATATTGAGGGGTACATTTAAGGGTTAGGTACACAAATATGTCTCATTCAGGCACCCTTGTTTGTAAGAAGTGTCCCCCCATCCCCAGACAGGTATTTACTGCCATTAATTGTTTCCCCTATCCCTCCCACCCCCCCATCGTTTCCCACCACTGTCAGTCATTTTCTTGTGGTGTAATACATTGGGTGATCAAGGTCTACTATATGAGTTAGAACATGTGATACTCAGTTTTTTGTTTCAAGATATATATTTTAAATTTCTCTTTTGATTTTCTTCTTTGACCTGATTGTTTAGAGGCATATTGTTTAGTTTCCATAAATTTGTGAATTTTAAAAGATTTATCCGGCTATTGATTTCTAGTTTCATACCATGGTCAGAAATGATATAATTGTAATCTTCTTGAACTTACACTAGTTAAAATAAATTGACTAGTTTTATAACCTAACATATCGTCTATCCTGGTGAATATTTCTTATGACTAGAGAAAAATATATATTCTTCTGCTACTGAATGGTAAGTTCTATATGTCTGTTAGGTCCATTTGGCCTAAAGTGAAGTCCAGAATTTTCTTGTTAATTTTCTGAGTGGTTAATCTATCCATTATTGAAAGTGAGGTATTAACATCCCCTACTGTTATTGTATTGCTGTCTATCTCTCTTTTCATGTGCATTATTCAAGCTTTATATAGTTTGGTACCCCAGTGTTGGGTGCCTATATATTTAAATTTTTTATGTCCTCTTGATGAATTTACCCCTTTATTATTAAATAATGACCTTCTTTACCTCCTGTGACAGTTTTTGACTTGGAATCTATTTATCTGATATAAGTATAGCCAACCTACTCCTTGCTCTCTTTTGATTACTAATTGCATAGAATATTTTCTTCATCCCTTCACTTTCAGCCTGTATCTTTGAAGCTAAGATGAGTTTCTTGTAGGCAGCATATAGTTGGATCTTGGTTTTTTTATCCATTCAGTCTCTCTGTGTTTTTATATTTGAGAGTTTACTAATCCATTTACATTCAAGGCTATTACTGACAGATAAAGACTTACTCCTGCCATTTTGCTAACTGTTTTCTAGTGTTTGGTAGACCCATTGTTCTTCTCTTACTCTCTTGTTATGCACCTTTGTTGCTTGGTGTTTTTCTGTATTGCTAAGCTTTGATTTCTTTCTCTTCCTCATTTGTATTTCTTTTAGCTTTTTGCTCTGTGGTTACCATGAGACTTACATAAAACATCTTATAGTTATAATAGACTGTTTTAGGCTGATAACAATTAATCAATTAATCTTCAGTCACATACAAACAATTGTTGACACAATTTACATCTTTTTATATTCAATATTCCTTAACAATTCATTGTAGCTATATGCTATTTTTTTTTTTTATCATTTTGACTTTTTACTTTTACACAAGAGATTTGAAAGATTTACGTACCACCATTACAGTAATGGCACATTCTGAATTCGACTATGTATTTACCTCTACCAATGCATTTTATGCTTTCATATGTTTTCGTGATACTAATTATCATCCTTTGGCCTCTGTTTGAGGAACTCCTTCAAGCATTAGTAGTGATGAATTTTCTCAGCTTTTGCTTGTCTGGAAAACATCTGGAGAAAATGATCTCCTCATTTCTGATGTACAGCTAGCTTTTCTGGGAATAACATTGTTGACTGGCAGTATTGTTTTCTTTCAGGACTTTGAATATATCATCTCATTCTCTTCTGGTCTGCAAGGTCAGCTGAGAAATCCACTGATAGTCTATTGGAGATTCCCTTATATGTCACTTGACACTTTTCTCTTGCTACTTTTAAAATTCTCTCTTTGACTTTGACTTTTCACATTTTAATTATAATATACCTCAGTAAGGACCTCTTTGGGTTGAATCTGTTTTGGAATTTTGAGCTTCATGACTCTGGATGTTCATATCCCAAGACTTGGGAAGTTTTCAGCAATTATTTTAAAATAAGCTTTCTGTGCCTTTTCCTATCTCTTCTCCTTCTGGAACCCCCATAATGCAAATACTTGTTTGCTTACTGATGTCCCATAAGTCCTGTAGACTTTCTTCACTTTTTTTATTTTTATTTTTCCTCTGATTGGGCTGTTTCAACAGACCTGACTGCAAGTTCACAGTTGAAGTTTTCTATTATATTTTTATTTCATTCATTGAATTCTTCAGTTCCAAGATTTCTGTTTGGTTCTTTTTTCAGATATTAAAAAGGTGCTTTTATTTATTTATTTATTTATTTATTGAGTTGGAGTCTCACTCTGTCCCCCAGGCTGAAGTACAGTGGCATGCTCACTGCCACCCCAGCAGTGCTGGGATTACAGGCTGAGCCATCAAGCCCGGCTTAGAATTTATTTTAAAAACAAAACAATGATATAAAAACCGCAAAAAGGTCTGGATCTGAAATTTTTCTTGTAATAGTACCAAATACCACAAAGTACAGATTATTATACAAATGTTTATACATTTTAAATACAAATATAATAGGGCTTGGTTTCAAGGGAAAACAAGCAAAAAGCAGGTCCTCATCAGAATTTTATTAATGCATACAAATGACAATGGTAATGCTAACTAACTTCTTGTACTATTCATATCTTCCAGGCCCCTCCTTGATACCCTGTGTCAAACAGGAAATGTTTGGTTCTTTTTGAATGAAATTATCATTCAGATCATGAATTGTTTTCTTGATTGCATTAACTATCTGTATTTTCTTGTATCTCACTGAATTTCCTTAGTATGTTTATTTTGAATCCCTTTTCAGGCAATTTATAAATTTCTGTTTCTTTAGCATCAGTTACAGGAGAAGTATTATTTTACTTTGGTGGTGTCATGTTTCCTTTTTCATATTTCTTGTGTTTCTGCATTGATACCTGAACATCTAGTAGAACATAATTACCATTTATGTTTGTTCCACAAAAAACATAAATGGAACAGTGTTCCAAATTCTTGAATTAAAAGTGAGCATTAGGGTTACAGCTGATAAGTTAGGAACTTTTGAATATGAAAGTTAGATATTCTCTGCTTTTTTTTGTTTTTTTGAGTTGGGATCTCACTCTGTCACCAAAGCTGAAGTGCAGTGGCATCATCATAGCTCACTACAGCCTTGACCTCCTGGGCTCCAGAGATCCTTCTGCCTTCTGAGTAGCTGGAACTAGAGGCATATGCTACCGTCCCCAGCTAGTTTTTTTGATTTTTTTGAAGCGGCAAGGTCTTGCTCTGTTGCCCAGGCTATATTATCTACTTATTAAAGCTAGGTTTCAGATTATGATATTGTGAAAATCTTTTGGGGTGTGTGTGACACACACCAAAAAAACTACTAAATTATTATTTTTCAAATTGCACTATGTTCAATAACATGATAAATTACTAAGCATTGACAAAGAATTTACTGTAGCATGTTCATGCATGGGTAATTACATAATTTTAGAGTGTCAGAATAGAAGCAGAAACAAGCAGAATACCTGAGCTTTTTCTTTTTTTCACTAAAACATAATTTTCCAAAATATTTTATAATATCCATAAGAAATATGTTTTTACTTACAAAGAACTAAGTAGATTGCCAACAGTAAAAGCTTCTTCAACTATATATATGTATATATGTGTGTATATACACACATACATATAATTTATGTATATATGTTTTAAAATAATAGTGATTTTAGAGTTTTCTGATGTTACTGAAAATAATTCAATAAATTTTATGGTATTTTTAAATAGGTTACAGAACTATGCATATTCCGTAAGGGATTCCAAACTGAGAGGTAAGTGTAGAGATCATTTTTGAATAGCATTTTCAGATATAGAAAAAAGTAGTCCACTACTGATGAAATATTAATGGGCGATATATTTCTATTATAGAACTCTTAATAGATGGCATTGCTTATCATCATGCTGGCATGGAGCTGTCAGACAGAAAAATAGTTGAAGGAGCTTTTACTGTTGGTGATCTACCAGTTCTTTGTAAGTAAAACATGTTTCTTATGGATATTATAAAATATTTTGGAAAATTATGTTTTAGCGGGAAAAAAAGCTCAGGTATTCTGCTTGTTTCTGCTTTTATTCTGACACTCTAAAATTATGTAATTACCCATGCATGAACATGTTACAGTGAATTCTTTGTCAGTGTTTAGTAATTTATCATGTTATTGAAGATAGTGCAATTTGAAAATAATAATTTAGTAGTTTTTTGGTTTTAAAGTATGTTACTATTTTAGGTTGTAATGCTTTTTTTCTTCCATCTTTTCTAAATTTTTTACATATGATTTTTTATTACATTTATAAAAATATGTCTTTTATAAGACTATGTCTTCCTGAAGCAATAACGTTATATGGTTTGAAATTACTGTCTTAATCTGATGCAGTTACTACCAGTACTTTAGCTATGGGAGTAAATTTGCCTGCTCACCTAGTAGTTATAAAATCTACAATGCATTATTCTGGAGGAATGTTTGAAGAGTACAGTGAAACAGATATTCTACAGATGATTGGTAGAGCTGGTCGACCTCAAGTAAGTGAAAATAACTTTGCTTTTTATAGCTTATGTTAAGACATAGTAAAAACTAAATACCTTTTTTTTAATTGGCGTGTCATAATTAGATTAGGTTTAAAAGTAACTTAACAGAGAAAATCTACCTTAATGGAAGAATAAAAGAAAAACAAGCTTCACCTGCTGGGCCTGCTTTCTCCATTCTCTCCAAGCTCCCATTGTCTGATGAAAGAATGGGTTTATGAATGGGTATGCTGTTAAAGCTCTTTTTAGTTTTGAGGAGTTTTTTTTGTTTTGCTTTTTATTCTAAATGGGAGTGCTCTTGACATCGTGATGGGACAATTTTCCATTGTGTAGGGCTGCCATGTGCATTACAGAATGTGTAGCATCCCTAGGTCCTAGCACTAAATGCCAATAGTGGTTCCCCGGCATTGTGACAATTAAAAGTCAGTCCATATGCATTTCAAAACATACCCTACTCTGACAAATACTTGAATGAAGAAGCCATTCGTATAGGTACTAAGGGAACATCTGGGAAGGATATCTTTTCAAACAGTGTCAAAATATTGTTAATTTATAACAATATTGTTATAATTTATAACTATGTAGATTGAATCAGATTATATGTTTTTATCTAGTGACCAAAGTGTTTTTATTTTAACATTGCCAAAATTGTTATATTGAAACCAAAGTAGTATTTATGGCCATACTCTTGGAAGGTTTTTAAATTAAATTTTCAGTTAACATTTAAACTCAGAGCATTTTTAAGGTCTTTTTGAACTGTTATGTAAGGCAAGGGGACTGCTTAATATAAAATGAAAGTCTTGAGTCATGAAGAGGACTGGTACCAAAATGTGGTCTTCTTTTCTAAATTTCTCTATGTAGTTGTATTTTTCTTTCTTTCTTTTTTTTCCAGTTTGACACTACTGCTACTGCGGTTATTATGACTCGGTTAAGTACAAGAGAGAAATACATTCAGATATTAGCTTGTAACGACACTGTAGAAAGCAGGTAATACAGAAAATATTCCAAAAAAGATAATAATGCTAATAGAATCTATTTTTTTCTTTTAATATAGTATAAATAAATTTGTTTGGAGATTTTTAACAGCCATTTTCTGGAAAGTTTTCAACAATTTAACTAAAAAGTTTATGTTCTTTTAGGGAATTTAATGTTTCTGTAAAAAAGATTTTTATTCAACATGCATTTCTTAACATTTGGTAGCATGTATCCTTGTTTATAACAAGGCCTAACTTATAATATGGACTTACTAATTATATTACAACTTATAAATTAAATTATATAAATTTATAATTACTAATTTATAATAGGAGAAATATTATTTTAACATCTTTAAAATTTGTTTATTACTGAGAGAGGCAATTTGGGACCTATTAGTAAAGTATTTGATAAATTCTCTTTTGGAGGAAATAGGATATAATTCACCTTCTACTCTTTTTTAAAATAATAATCTGTCTTTTAGAGCCATGAAGTAGAGAGAAATCTCAAGTCTTTTTAAAAGTTTAACTGGCATTTTAAAATTTTCCTCTTATATTTTTGGAAATTGTTATATTTTATGAATTATTAAAGTAGCAGTGAGTATATTATATATTGTTAAAATTTTTAAAGTAAGAGTTATGGCATTGAAATGCATATTAGTAATGCAGAGTTGTTTTCTTTCTCCTTTAGTTTGCACAGACATCTCATTGAGCATTTAAATGCAGAGATAGTACTGCATACCATCACAGATGTGAATATCGCTTTGGAATGGATACGATCAACCCTGCTTTATATCAGAGCCTTGAAAAATCCATCTCATTATGGTTTGTTACTTTGACTTGGAAAAGTAGTCATCTTTTCAAGCCAGCTAGGCCTATATTTATGCTAATAACTCATGGAATAGATAGATTACAGAAACTAATACGTAACAGAAACAAAAGTAACAAGTTACATTTAGAGCCAACATTAGACAAAAGTGAAAAATCTTTATCTGTTTTACTTCTAGTTTTGTAATTAGGTTTGAAATCAGCACTATTAAAAATATACCTAGTAGGAAAAAAATCAGCTCTACTATAAATAATAGAAATGCCTAAATTTTTAAAAATAAGTTAAAGTTTTTAAAGTCTAGAATTTTGTCTGTACTTAGTGTCCAACCACTCATTTATTCTGAATTTGTTACTGTTCATTTTTCATTTAACAAGAAATCAAAATGTATATAGTACTACTATTGCAGCTGGAATTTTCATTCTGCTTCTAATGCTAACACACATCTGGTTATGTTGCTTCTAGATGGTTTTTTCATGTGGTGTAGGTTATAAAATAAGAATACTTGGGGTTGCTGAATACCAAATTAAAACCTGACTCATTGCAATACCATTCTAATGCACACAGAAGATACCCCAAAATATAGTAATTTTCTAAAGCAATTGAACCAATTTACACTATAAGCAGCAGTATATGAGTGTTCTGAATTCTCTACATCAGTTTGTAAACAGTTGATTTTGTCAGTATTTTAAATTTCAGCCATTCCTGTGTGTATGTAGTGGTTTATTATTTCTTTTTGCATTTCCTGGTGAATACTAGCACTAAGGATATTTTCTTGTTTATTAACCATGTTTTGAAGTGCCCATTCAAGTCTTTTATTCATTTTAAAATTAAGTTGTTTGTATTTTTATTATTATTTAGTTAGTTAATTTTAAAACAAAGTTTATTATAGAAAGAAGTGAGAAAAGAAATGGGAACATGCCAGAGCTGGCATGGGTAAAAGAAACCACCATATTTTTATTATTACTATATAGGAGTTCTTTATATATTCTGGATAAGAGTCTTAGAAAATATGTGTATTCAAATCTCTTTTTCTAGTCTATAACTTGACTATTCACTTTCTTAAAGAATCTTTTGATGAAAGAAAATTTTTAATGTAAATAATGCTGCTGTGAACGCTGTTATATATGCCCTCTGATACACACATGTATAACTATGGGTATGTGCCTAGGAGTACAATTATTGGGTTATAGAGTATAAGTTTCAATTTTAGTGAATAGCTCAAAATTGTTGTATTACCATGTTTTTATGGGTACATCCATTTTATAATGAAGTTCATTAGAAAATATTAATCACTAGACAAATATTTGTTATGTGTAAAATATTAGGAATTTATTCCACACTATTCTTATTAAAATATATTATTTCTGGTCACTGTTATACAATAAAATAGGCAAAAGATACCTACTTTATATTGAAAGGATATCAAAACAGTGGTTGTTTTCTATAGATATTTAGACCTTATTTGAACTCAGTAAGCTGGGTTTTTGGTTTTTTTTCCTATATAAGATTTATTTAGGCTATTCTTCTCTAGTTACCCAGGGTATAAACTGAGCCTACAAAGATGAATTAAATCCATTCTATTTTATTTTTTGTAAATTTTCATGGCTTATACAGGTTTTGCATCTGAATTGAACAAAGGTGGAATCGAATCAAAATTACAAGGTTAGATACAGTTCCTTCTAAAAATATTCTATAAATTTTAATGAAAAAGTTGTTATTGTGAAAGTAAGAATTTTTTTGTAAATTATTTTTTAAAAAGGAAATTTATTGTCTATAGAAAATATAAACTATTTCTTTTTCACACATAAAGCTTGGCACATGTACTTATTGCTGAATTAATCTGTATTAATTCTATTGGAATATCTTTATATAATATCTTGACTTGGTTTATTTGGTTTTTATCTTTAACATGATCCTGATTTTTGAAAATGTTGCCTTCAGATACATACTCTGTATTTTTCTTTTCTAGTTAATTTTGATGGAAAATATAAGACTGCCTTGATTATTGGCATTTTTGCTAATCTGTGCAATGATGTATTCCTAGCAAACTCCAGCTTTATTATTTAGTTAATTACTTAGTATTTCATTACCTGTCTTTTAAAATATCAAAATATTGTTAAGCATTTATTAGGATTAGAAATTGCTACCTCTTCATTGTGTTGAGATTCTTCTTCCAGTAAAAGAAGTTAGATCCACTAAAAATATTTAGCCAATTTTAATTTATTCACTAGTTGAAGATACATGTATGGCAAATAAAAATGCAGAGGTAAGGATGAAGCAGTACAATTGTCTTGCATAAAGAATAAATACATGGCTGGGCTCGGTGGCTCAGCCTGTAATCCCGCGCTTTGGGAGGCCGAGGTGAGTGAATTGCCTGAGCCCGTGGGTTTGAGACCCGCCTGGGCAACTTGATAAGACCTCATCTCTACAATAAATAAAAAAAATTGGCCAGGCATGGTGGCACGCGCCTGTAGTTCCAGCTACTTGGAAGGCTGAGGCGGAAGGATCGCTGGAGCCCAGCAGGTCAAGACTGCGGTG